>BQNB010010276.1:0-84368 GCA_026074375.1 Tanacetum coccineum
TATTTCCCCGATTAAAATTATTCCCTTGACCTTGATTCTGATTAAACTTATTTTGACCATTATTTTGCACCGGAGCAAAACATGGTGGTGCCATTTGATTACTAACACGGTTTGGAAGGTTAACTTGATTGTAAGTACCCGCGGTCGCACAAACACTAGCCTGGTTGTTATCTGTAACCGAACAATTATACCAAGAATGGGCACCACCACAAGTAACGCAAGATTCCTCAATCGCCTTAACCGGAGCGGGAGTGACAACTTTCTTAGAAACAATCTCGACTAAGGTTGAAAGTTGATCCGCAAGCTTATTAATTCTTTCATCTATTTTACTAGAAGTAGCATTCATCCTAGAAGCATTTGATCTATTTCGTGAATAACGAACTTTTGATTTATTTTCAATTATGTTTAAAGCCTCTCTAGTTGTCTTACTCAAAAGATTTCCACCAGCCGCGCCATTTAAGGAGTCTTGTTCATTCTCGTTTAAACCGTTATAAAAGGTATCAACTTGAGTTAACTCCGTAAATCCGTGATGGGGATAAGCTCTAAGCAACTCCTTAAATCGTTCCCACGCTTCACTAAAAGTCTCATCAAATTTTTGTGTTAATCGAGAAATTTCATTCTTTAAGTGAGTGGTTTTCGAAGGAGGGAAAAATTGATTCACAAATTTGGTCACGAGATCCTCCCAAGTCAAGATTGAATTTGGTGGTTCTTTCTCGTACCAAGTTTTAGCGCCCCCCTCAAGTGAATATGGAAACATCATAAGCTTAATCACATCGTTAGGCACATTCCTAAATTGTAGAGTCGAGGTAATCATTTTGAAACTATTAATATGAGCATGAGGATTTTTACTCTCACGACCGTAAAATGGATTCGCTTGAACCAATTGAAGCAAATTCGTTTTGATTTCAAAATGATCCGCTTTAATTTCCGGTAAAACAATAGCTTCTTCGTACCCTTCCGTGGGTGCTCAGAGTAGTTCTTCCATTGTACGTTCCGCCATTGGTGCAACGATAGTATGAAGCTCGGGTTTGACTATGTTTGGAGCACGTCCTTTATTTCGACGTCTCGGAATGGTTACGTTTGAATTATTTGGAAAATAGGAATTTCTAGTGCGCATACACTAAACAAAAGAAATGAGAAAAGGAAATATTTTTGTTTACCGAATAATCAACAAACTTAGGGTAATTTCTAAAGTTTATTCACAATCTAATTTTAACGGACACGAGAAAAGACAACTTGAACCAAATAATAAATTACTTCACGGTAGCTCTTAAAATTTGACTTTTTAAGGTGAGCCGTATCTCTAAGTGAGACAAATGGTAAGTTTTTAAATCTTAAATTCGAGTTGGGAACTTATTATGATAATACCTGAATAGAAGTTATTTGTTGGTGTTCTTTTACCAACTTTGTTTATTTTTTAAATTGAAAGAGAAAATATTTTTGTATTTTTGTTTTTAATCTTCTACTTATACTAAAAAGAAAAGAAAAATATTTTTTACTTTTTATATTTTTTTTAATTTTTGATTTTCTTAAAAGCGTAACTTTCGAAAACGAAAGGTTCTCCAAAACACGATCAACAAACTTCAAACGAAAGAATCTTAATCACAAATCCCCGGCAGCGGCGCCAAAAATTGATTCGTCAATTTTAACACACGTAAAATAATATATATAATACTATGGAAAATCACCAATTTACCCTTGAGGACAAAGGTAAAAGGAAACTCTTCAAAATATATATAATATAATATAATACGTATATTAACCGGAAAGTATAATTTCCCGGGTCGTTTCCCCAACGATTTGTGAAATTGAAACCTCGATTGTTGTTCGGACAATGATTTGAATTGGAAACAAAGGATGATTTGATTAACTACTTTTAAAAGTTGAGATAAACAAATTAAAACAATTAAGCACTAAGACAAATAACGGGAAATAAAAAAAACGCAAAACGGGACCCTTAATCGGAGGTCAAAAACCTTAAATCACTAAAAATAAACCTAGCTTAAATTTTCCTTTTTAAATGGACTCTATTTGACTAAAAAATAAGTTTAAAGAAAACTAGAACAAAAACGGAGTTGAAATGAACGCTAAAACCTGAAAATTGAAAATGAGAACGAATCCCGTTCTTTAGAAACGAACTTTTGCAAATTGGACCCTACGAAAGCAAAAGTAATTTTCCTATGAACTTTAGGATAAAATAAAATTTTCTAAAAAAAAGATTTATATTTTTCTGATTATTTTTCTATTTTTTATGATTTTTTAAAGTTTTTAATGAAAATAAAAGATTGAAAATACTAAATGAACTCTAAAAATTCTAGAAAAATGACAGAAAATAGCTTAAACTATTTAAATCCTAAGAAAAATAAGCCCAAAGTCACAGCTTATCAAATAAGCCACGAAATAAGCTGTAACGTTATTGGTTATTTGGCAGAAATGATTTAGAATTTATTGTGCAAGTAATGGTTGGATGAGCTATTGAAGCAAACTGGTAAGACGTGTGTATTGTGTGGGTGAGGTCGTGGGTTCGAGTCTGGACATACACCCTTTTTTTTAAACTCAAAAGATCAAAGTTTAGAATTATGACTATTCTTAACAACTTTAAATGACTTCTATGTTAAACTTCAAAAATAAGCTCAAAAACAGCTTATGAAAGTGGCAGACTCAAAAAGTGGGCTTATGATAAATCAATTAGCTAGTTTCTACTTAAAAGCTTGCATACAACTCATTTTAAACTTAAATTTAAAATCTAAAAGTTGTTCCTAGAAGCTAATTATGTAAGGAAGCTAAATTTAACAAGTTATTTGAAAGAAAACACTAAAAGCTAACTAAAATTTAAGTTCAAATTTTGCAAACTCAGAAAGCAACTCAAAAAGCTCATAATACACTTAGCTATAAAATGCTCAATAAGCTTAGACAGAAGCTGAGCTTATTAGGTCTTATCAATCAACTATAAAGCTACAAATATAAACCATTAAACTAAATCTTATAAGCTAGAAATTCAATTTTAAAGACTAAGCTAAGTTTACTACTGTTTTTGGTCTTTTTGAGGATTTTGATGACTTTAAAAAGCAAATTAACCCTAACAATTAAGCTAGAAAATGAAAAATAAAACTTAATCTATACTAAGCTAAATATAAGCTAAAATTCTACTAAATTTGAAGGATTAAAAGCTACTAATACTAGGCTAAATTGAAGCTTAAAAGACAACAGTAGTAACTGAGGTTACTACTGCTGATGCACTTTACCAAGAGACACAAACTCAAATGCAGGAGACAAAGGTTGTTTCTACTGCACTTGATGCACCCAATGAGTGTAGATAAACTTGACACAAACAAATTTCAAGCTCACAAGAGCTTGAATCAAATTTAAGCTAGCAACAGATAAGCAACAAACTCCCCTGGTGCTGGATTAAAAATATTAAGCCATAAACTGATTTTAAACTTAAACTGATCCCACAAATCTACTTAAAACTTTATCAAATATGATGACAAAACTAACCAAAGAGAAATCACAAAGAACTTTTGACTTTTGATGGTCAAATAGAACTAAACCAAACACCCCTTTAACTATTGACAGAATTATTAAAGCTTATAATTTTGAGAACTAGTGAACATAACTTGATTACCAGATAACTAGTAGCTTATACCAAACTTAACAAACCTGAATTAACAACTGAATAAGCTAGGAATCAAAGATCTATACTATGCTTAACTATTTTTTTTATGATTTTTTTTAGACAAAAATTTTGAAAAACTAAGATCTATAATACTAAATCTAAAAACAAATTAAGAAACATGATCGATAAGCACAATTAGACATTTATAAGCACAAATAAGCAATTAGATTAAGCAAATAAGCAGAACTACACTAATAAACATTTACTAAGCTGATATTTAAGTACAAAGAAATTAATTGAGAAACTTACCATTAGCTTCAGCTAAACAGAAGCTTATGCTCAAATGAGCTTATCAACAGCTCTGGCTTATCCTAAGAAAAAAAAAAAAAAAAAAAAAAAAAAAAAAAAAAAAAAAAAAAATAAAAAAAAATAAAAAAAGATTATGCAGTTGAAGTCCATGGGAGCTCTTCCATGACTAGCTCCCCTTCTATAAATCCAAAAGAACCAATAAGCAAAGGTTTATATCTGATTTTAGAGTTTAAGTATATTAAGATAAAACTTAAGCTCAATCATAAGCTTAGAGACTTATGAGAGCTTATAAGTAGCTTATGACATTGTAGCTTAACATTTTGGTTTATTGAGAGCTTATAAGTGAAGTAAGAGAGCTTTTGACATATTGTTTGAAAGCAAAAACACAATTTCATTAATATAAAAGCTTGATTACAATATTGAAAAGGAAATTACACAAGTTTTAAATGAAAATTACATAAGCTAAATTTAAGCTAAAATCTAAAACTAAAAGCTACGTCCCTTTGTGTGTGAGAAGTGGCCTTATTTATACGCACTCAAGATGGTTCTTTGCACCAAAATCAGTTACACGCTCCTTAATTTCTTGGCCTTTGATCTTTTGCTAATCATTGGGAAGCAATCTCATCCGTTAGATCTCTTTGGTCATCACACGGATTGCCAACGTGGCATTCTGTGTAACGTGACCTTGTTTTACTTCTGTGAGTGATAGTAGAGTAAAATCTCATTTCACTTGTGCTTTCTCTTAGGTCCACATGGCATTTCCTTTGCTTGGCTTGACCAATGAGGGTTTATGATGGTGTAATGACCCTGCCATCTTATACTTGAACCATTGAATTACTCTTTTGAACCTTCAATTGTAATTTGCCCTCTAATTTACCCATGGTTAAGTGATAAAGGAGACGGGTGAACAGTTACACACTAAAATTTTCCCCGGACTTAATTTTAACTGAAAAGGTTAAAAAGGGTAAGTTTGGGCAATTGGCAACTTTGGTCCTTCTCTTTTGTGAATTCTATGAAATATATGCCAAGTGCAGTTTTGAATTTAGGCAAAACTAGTCCCTGGACTTAGTAAAAAAGGTTATGGGCTTTTGTTTTGGGCTTTGGGCTTATGACTTAGGTAAAGGGTTTCGGGTAAGGTAAAAGGGTTTATGGCCCAATTAAGGTTAGGGATCATTTGTGTAACTTTGGAAACTCGAGGGACTAGTATTGTAACTTGGGATTTTTGTCTTCTAGTGTTGACTTTTATTAACTAAGGTCTGACTTTTTTTCCTTATTCGATTTCCCGGCTTCTTTTGTGCTCTTCCGTTTCTTGTGTCCGTGTTTGTCCGTATTTGACTATTTTCTTGAGATTTTTGTCTTATCCGTACCTGCACACACAAAACACAAAAACAAACATATCTTTGCCATTTTAGTATGTTTTTGGTCTTTTTAGGGTCTATTTTGATATAAAATGGATATGTGTTTTCACACATATCAATTTGAAACATCTGTGTGTAGAAAATTCAAAGAGTTCAATTACCTACTCAAGATAGACCCTGATGTCCTTACTAATGATATTGTGGGATTCAAGACTTATGATGAATACAAGGATGGTTGGATTTATAAATGGAACAAAAACGTGCCATGGCTACACGAAAATCCATGGACAGAGAATGGAGTATGGAAAGAAACAAGTCTAGTTAAACATCATTGTAAGACATTTAATTATAAAAGTGGGTATTCGGAGAGGCCTACCTGTAGCTGGAGAAAAGATGGATATTGTAATGAAGGAAACTTACTAGGAGCTTACATAGTAGGAAACACATTCTGTTTCCAAGATTTAGAATGCTACGATGCTTTGAAGGATAGCAAACTGAAAGAAGAAGCTTTAAGAAATAAGGCTATCATAGAAGGATTAATCAATGAAGATGTTGAATCTAATAATGAAGGTTGGAAAAATTAGGACGACTTTGAAAATACCAACGGTGATCGTAATGAATGGGGATATGAGAATGAACCTGAAGATGATAAAAGATATGAGTTATGTGGTAATGAAACTCATGAGTTACCGATTTGCAATATAAGAAGATTCGAGATGTTCAAGTATTCATTCGGACAAGATGAAGAGTATGTTGCTGTTAAAGAAAATGAATACGAAGATTTGACGAGTACAAGCAAAGATGCATGCCGAGCATACCAAGAAGTCTTTCGCATAATGGACGAAGGATGGATGGTAACAAGAATGGAGTAAAGAAGCTGGAAGAAAAGTCTAACTTATAGACTTCGTTGTAAACAAAAGTGCTTCCCGGGAGACAACCTGGATTGTTATTTATTTTATCGGTCTGTCGTCACCAGATTCATACGGTGTATCCGCTCATACCATATGGTGTATTGAATGTCTGGGACGTTATTCGGTCCTTTATTTTTTTTGCCCTTTAAACATTATTGTCAGTTCTCTCAATACGACGTACTTATGCACATGATATGACGTATTCAACAGACTGCCTCGTATTTAGATACTTTTTACAGGTTTCTAGATACGGTGTATTCCAGTTTATGGATACATCGTATTGATTTCCTGTACAGTTTATTTAGCTTATTTAATCAACCGTAGATACTCGAGATAGAATTTTGCATGTTTTTCTTTATTTTTGCCATAGCGAACTCGCTGCAAAGAATTGACGAAGTTGGTTTGGTTTAACACTTCTATGGACTTGTACCTATATAAATATAAATATATAAAAAAATATATAAATATATAAATATATGTATAAATATAAGGGTAAGAATCAAAAAAGCAATCACAGTTATAGTAAATCCGGGAGTATGATTCCCGGGTCGTTATCCCCTATGAGGAAAGTAATTGAAAGCCGAGAGTCATTTTGAGAATATGCTTGAATGGAACAAGATTCGGATTTGGTTATCTAAAACTACGAGAAAACTAAAGCAGAAGCTTAAAAACACTTAAGGCAAGACAAATTTTAACAAAAAACGCAAAACGGGAATCCCAAACGGGATCTAAAAAATCCTAAATTTTCAAAAATAAACCTAAAATGATTTTTTTTACTTTTAACTAACCCTAATTGACTAAAAAGTAAGATTAAAGAAAACTAGGACAAAAACGGAGTTGAATTGAGCTTAAAAACACAAAAAAACGTGAACGGGAATGAATCCAGATCTTTAAAAAAATGAAATTTTGCAATTTAAACCCTACGGAAAGCAAATACTATTTTTTCTTAGGAAACTATATGATAAAGAAAATTTCTAAAAAAGGATTATAATTTTGACTTTTGTATAATTTTTTATGAATAAAAATGTTTTTAATGAAATTACTGATTAAAAAATATAAACTTTTTATAAAATAATTAATGAAAAAAATTATGAAAAGTAGATTGAACAATGAGGAATCTAAGAAAAATAAGCACGTGAAAACAGCTTATCGAATAAGCTGTGAAATAAGCTAAAACAGCTTATTATACTAAAAGCCTAAAACGTATATAAATAATAGATTGTGCAAAGATATACCGGATGAGCTATTGTAGCACAATGGTTGAGTGTGTGGGGGTTAAAACGCTTGGTGAGGGTGGTAGAGGGACGGGTTCGAGTCTTGCTCACCCGGGGACTTCCACTATCCCAGTGTTTTTTTGTTTTCGCCATTTTTTTTAAATACTTTTTTTTAAGGACAGAAAAATAAGCACTTTTTGAAAAGACACTATTTTTATAAAGCACAAATAAGCACTAAAATAAGCTAAATAAGGCAGAATAAGCTTAAACACTACTAATCCTATAAAATGCAAATGTTTCTTAGCTATTTTAGCCCAAATAAGCAAACTAAAAAGAGAGTTAAGCTAAAACAGATGATAAGCTATCTATAAAAAGCACTTAAGAACAACAATAAGCAAGCACAATAAGCTAGAATGACAGAAAAGCAATAATAAGCACTAAAATAGTAGATAAGCTAAAAATGGAAAAATGAGACTTACAAGAGACCTTGCTCAAAACAGGGCAACAAGCTTATAAATAAGCTAATCTACAAGCTCTAGCTTGGCAAAAGACAAGCTAGTGGGGGTCCATAAGCACTTCCATTGTTTGCTTATCTTCTATAAAGCTGAGGGATTTTAGGGTGAATTTTTTTTGTGTTTTGTAAAATTTTATTAACTGTTTACTATATCTAGATACTTTTTAATGAAAACAGGTTATAGAAGAGCTTATATAAGAGCTTTTACTGGCTTTTGAAACATAAGTTGACCTTCAAAACAATAAGAACTTAAGTCAGACTTTGAGAACCAAAACTATATTTCATTAAACTTGAAAAACATTACAAGGAAAAGTGAAATCACATTAAAACTAAAATGAGCTGAAATAAAAACTAACTAGGTAAAGATACTTTGTACACTAAAATGGCTTACAAAGAGGACCTATTTTTACTAGTCGAAGGAACTTCTTGTAGGAGTGCTCCTAAGTCGGTGTTTCTTGTGTGAGAGGAAAGAAAAGCTTCAATCTTGGCCAAGATGGATTTAAAGAAGCACAAGGATGAGTTAAGGGCCAAGATTGAAGCTTTCTTTTCCTCTCACACAAGAAACACAGACTTAGGAGCACTCCTCCTAGAATGTTCCTTCGACTAGTATAAATAGGTCTCTTTGTAAGCCATTTAGTGACAGAGTCTTTTTACCTAGTTAGTTTTTATTTCAGCTCATTTTAGTTTTAATGTGATTTCACTTTTCCTTGTAATGTTTTTCAAGTTTAATGAAATATAGTTTTGGTTCTCAAAGTCTGTCTTAAGTTCTTATTGTTTTGAAGGTCAACTTATGTTTCAAAAGCCAGTAAAAGCTCTTATATAAGCTCTTCTATAACCTGTTTTCATTAAAAAGTATCTTAGATATATAAACAGTTAAGAAAATTTACAAAACACAAAAAGAAATTCACCCTTAAAATCACCTCAGCTTTTATAGAAGATAAGCAAACAATGGAAGTGCTTATGGACCCCACTAGCTTGTCTTTTGACAAACTAGAGCTTGTAGATTAGCTTATTTATAAGCTTGTTGCCCTGTTTTGAGCAAGGTCTCTTGTAAGTCTCATTTTTCCATTTTTAGCTTATCTACTATTTTAGTGCTTATTATTGCTTTTCTGTCATTCTAGCTTATTGTGCTTGCTTATTGTTGTTCTTAAGTGCTTTTTATAGATAGCTCATCATCTGTTTTAGCTTAACTCTCTTTTTAGTTTGCTTATTTGGGCTAAAATAGCTTAACAGTTTGCATTTTATAGGATTAGTAGTGTTTAAGCTTATTCTGCCTTATTTAGCTTATTTTAGTGCTTATTTGTGCTTTATAAAAAAAGTGTCTTTTCAAAAAGTGCTTATTTTTCTGTCCTTAAAAAAAGTTGTAAAAAAAATGGCCAAAACAAAAACACTTGGGATAGTGGAAAGTCCCGGGTGAGCAAGACTCGAACCCGTCCCTCTACCACCCTCACCAAGCGTTTTAACCCCCACACACTCAACCATTGTGCTACAATAGCTCATCCGGTATATCTTTGCACAATCTATTATTTATATACGTTTTAGGCTTTTAGTATAATAAGCTGTTTTAGCTTATTTCACAGCTTATTCGATAAGTTGTTTTCACGTGCTTATTTTTCTTAGATTCCTCATTGTTCAATCTACTTTTCATAATTTTTTTCATAATTTTTATAAATAGTTTAGTATTTTTAATCATTTAATTTCATTAAAATCATTTTTAATTCATAAAAAATTATAAAAAAGTCAAAAAATTATAATTCTTTTTTTAGAAAATTTTCTTTTATCATATAGTTTCTAGAAAAATTAGTTTTGCTTCCGTAGGGTTTAAATTTCAAAATTTCATTTTTTTAAAGAACGGGATTCATTCCCGTTCCCGTTTTTGTGTTTTTAAGCTCAATTCAACTCCGTTTTTGTCCTAGTTTTCTTTAATCTTACTTTTTAGTCAATTAGGGTTAGTTAAAAGTAAAAAAAATTCATTTTAGGCTTATTTTTGAAAATTTAGGTTTTTTTAGATCCCGTTCGGGATTCCCGTTTTGCGTTTTTAGTTAAAATTTGTCTTGCCGTAAGTGTTTTTAAGCTTTTGCCTTAGTTTTCCAGTAGTCTTAGATAACCAAATCCGAATCTTGTTCCATTCAAGCATATTCTCAAAACGACTCTCGGCTTTCAATTGCTTTCCTCATCGGCGGATAAACGACCGGAAATCTACCCGGATTTACTATAACTGTGATTGCTTTTTTGATTCTTACCCTTATATTTATACATATATTTATATATTTATATATTTATATATTTATATTTATATAGGTACAAGTCCAAAGAAGTGTTAACCAACCAACTTCGTCAATTTCTTTGCAGCGAGGTCCTATGCAAAATATAGGAAAAACATGCAAAATTCTATCTCGAGTATCTACGGTTGATTAAATAAGCTAAATAAACTGTACCTAGGAACATCTCAATACGCTGTAATCCATAACTAGGAATACACCGTATCTAGAAACCTGTAAAAAGTATCTAAATACGAGGCAGTCTGTTGAATACGTCATATCATGTGCATAAGTACGTCGTATTGAGAGAACTGACAATAATGTTTAAAGTGCAAAAAAATAAAGGACGAATAACGTCCAGACATTCAATACACCATATGGTATGGAGCAGATACGCCATATTGATGTCTGGGAAGACAGACTCGATAAAAATAAATAACAATTCGGGTTGTCTCCCGGGAAGCACTTTTGTTTACAGGGAAGTCTTTAAGTTTGACTTTTTCCTTCAGCTTCTTTACTCCATTCTTGTTACCATCCATCCTTCGTCCATTATGCGAAAGATTTCTTGGTATGCTCGGCATGCATCTTTGCTTGTACTCGTCAAATCTTCGTATTCATTTTCTTTAATAGCAACATACTCTTCATCTTGTCCGAATGAATACTTGAACATCTCGAATCTTCTTATATTGCAAATCGGTAACTCATGAGTTTCATTACCACATAACTCATATCTTTTATCATCTTCAGGTTCATTCTCATATCCCCATTCATTACGATCACCGTTGGTATTTTCAAAGTCGTCCTAATTTTTCCACCTTCATTATTAGATTCAACATCTTCATTGATTAATCCTTCTATGATAGCCTTATTTTTTAAAGCTTCTTCTTTCAACTCGCTATCCTTCAAAGCATCGTACCATTCTAAATCTTGGTAACGCAGTGTGTTTACTACTATGTAAGCTCCTGGTAAGTTTCCTTCATTACAATATCCATCTTCTTTTCAGCTACAGGTAGGCCTCTCCGAATACCCACTTTTATAATTAAATGTCTTACAATGATGTTTAACTAGACTTGTTTCTTTCCATACTCCATTCTCTGTCCATGGATTTTCGTGTAGCCATGGCACGTTTTTGTTCCATTCATAAATCCAACCATCCTTGTATTCATCATAAGTCTTGAATCCCACAATATCATTAGTAAGGACATCAGGGTCTATCTTGAGTAGGTAATTGAACTCTTTGAATTTTCTACACACAGATGTTTCATAATTGATATGTGTGAAAACACATATCCATTTTATATCAAAATAGACCCTAAAAAGACCAAAAACATACTAAAATGGCAAAGATATGTTTGTTTTTGTATTTTGTGTGTGCAGGTACGGATAAGACAAAAATCCCGAGAAATACTAGTAATTACGGACAAACACGGACACAGGAACAGAAGAGCACAAAAGAAGCCGGGAAATTGAATAAGGAAAAAAAGTCAGACCTTAGTTAATAAAAGTCAACACTAGAAGACAAAAATCCCAAGTTACAATACTAGTCCCTCGAGTTTCCAAAGTTACACAAATGATCCCTAACCTTAATTGGGCCATAAACCCTTTTACCTTACCCGAAACCCTTTACCCTAAGTCATAGCCCAAGCCCAAAACAAAAGCCCATATAACATTTTTTATATGGTCCAGGGACTGTTTTGCTAAATTCAAAAACTGCCACTTGCATATATTTCATACGATTTAACAAAGAGAAGGACCAAAGTTGCCAATTGCCCAAACTTACCCTTTTTAACCTTTTCAGTTAAATTAGGGCGGGAAGTTTTGTGTTATGTTCACCGTCTCCTTCTTCACATTAACCAGATGGGTAAAATGAGAGGGCAAATTTACTAATTGAGGTTCAAAAGTGTAATCAATGGTTCAAGTACAGATGGCAGGTTCATTACATCATCATATAACCTCATTGGTCAAGCAAGCAAAGGAAATGCCACATGGACCTAAGAGAAAGCACAAGTGAAATGAGATTTTACTCTACTATCACTCACAGAAGTAAAACAAGGTCACATCACACGGAATGCCACGTTGGCAATCCATGTGATGACCAAAGAGATCTAACAGATGAGATTGCTTCCCAATGATTAGCAAAAGATCAAAGGCCAAGAAATCAAGGAGCGTGTAACATGATTTTGGTGCTAGAACCTTTTGGAGTGCTAAATTAGAGCCACTTCTCACACTCACACAAGGAGTAAGCTTTTAGTTTTAGATTTTAGCTTAAATTTAGCTTATGTAATTTTCATTTAAAACTTGTGTAATTTCCTTTTCAATATTGTAATCAAGCTTTTATATTAATGAAATTGTGTTTTTGCTTTCAAACAATCTGTCAAAAGCTCTATTACTTCACTCATAAGCTCTCAATAAGCCAAAATGTTAAGCTACAATGTCATAAGCTACTCATAAGCTCTCATAAGTCTCTAAGCTTATGATTGAGCTCAAGTTTTTTTTTTTTTATTCTTTAAATTATTTTAACCCTTTTTTAAACTCTAAAATCAGATATAAACCTTTGCTTATTGGTACTTTTGGATTTATGGAAGGGGAGCTAGTCATGGAAGAGCTCCCATGGACTTCACTGGCTTATCTTAGGATAAGCCAGAGCTGTGAATGCTCATATTGAGATAAGCTTCTTTTTTTTTTTTTTCTGTTTAGCTGAAGCCAATGGTAAGTTTCTCATTTAATTTCTTTGTACTTAAATTTCAGCTTAGTAATTGCTTATTAGTGTAGTTCTGCTTATTTGCTTAATCTAATTGCTTATTTGTGCTTATAAATGTCTAATTGTGCTTATCTATCATGTTTCTTAATCTGTTTTTAGTTTTAGTATTATAGATCTTAGTTTTTCAAAAATTTTGTCTAAAAAATCATAAAAACCAAAAAAAATAGTTAAGCATAGTATAGATCTTTGATTCCTAGCTTATTCAGTTGTTAATTCAGGTTTGTTAAGTTTGTTATAAGCTACTAGTTATCTGGTAATCAAGTTATGTTCACTAGTTCTCAAATTTATAAGCTTAATCAATTCTGTCAATAGTTAAAGGGGTGTTTGGTTTAGTTATATTTGACCATCAAAAGTCAAAAGTTCTTTGTGATTTCTCTTTGGTTAGTTTTGTCATCATATTTGATAAAGTTTTAAGAAGATTTGTGGGATCAGTTTAAGTTTAAAATCAGTTTATGGCTTAATATTTTTAATCCAGCACCAAGGGAGTTTGTTGCTTATCTGTTGCTAGCTTAAATTTGATTCAAGCTCTTGTGAGCTTGAAATTTGTTTGTGTCAAGTTTATCTACACTCATTGGGTGCATCAAGTGCAGTAGAAACAACCTTTGTCTCCTGCATTTGAGTTTGTGTCTCTTGGTAAAGTGCATCAGCAGTAGTAACCTCAGTTACTAATGTTGTCTTTTAAGCTTCAATTTAGCCTAGTATTAGTAATTTTTAATCCTTCAAATTTAGTAAAAATTTAGCTTATATTTAGCTTAGTATAGATTAAGTTTTATTTTTCATTTTCTAGCTTAATTGTTAGGGTTAATTTGCTTTTTAAAGTCATCAAAATCCTCAAAAAGACCAAAAACAATAGTAAACTTAGCTTAGTCTTTAAAATTGAATTTCTAGCTTATAAGATTTAGTTTAATGGTTTATATTTGTAGCTTTATAGTTGATTGATAAGACCTAATAAGCTCAGCTTCTGTCTAAGCTTATTGAGCATTTTAGCTTAAGTGTATTTTGAGCTTTTTGAGTTGCTTTCTGAGTTTGCAAATTTGAACTTAAATTTTAGTTAGCTTTTAGTGTTTTCTGTTCAAATAGCTTGTTAAATTTAGCTTCCTTACATAATTAGCTTCTAGGAACAACTTTTAGATTTAAATTTAAGTTTAAAATGAGTTGTATGTAAGCTTTTAAGTTGAAACTAGCTAATTGATTTATCATAAGCCCACTTTTTGAGTCTGCCACTTTCATAAGCTGTTTTTGAGTTTATTTTTGAGTTTAAGCTTATGATGTCTTTGTTAAAGTTGTTAAGAATAGCTTAATCTACAACTTTGATCTTTTGAGTTTAAAAAAAAAGGGTGTATGTCCAGACTCGAACCCACGACCTCACCCACACAATACACACGTACTTACAGGTTTTGCTTCAATAGCTCATCCAACCATACTTGGCACAAATAAATTCTTTATATTTCATTTTGCCAAATAAGCCTTATAAGCTGTTACAGCTTATTTCGTGGCTTATTTGATAAGCTGTGACTTTGGGCTTATTTTTCTTAGGATTTAAATAGTTTAAGCTATTTTCTGTCATTTTTCTAGAATTTTTAGAGTTCATTTAGTATTTTTAATCTTTTATTTTCATTAAAAACTTTAAAAAATCATAAAAAATAGAAAAATAATCAGAAAAATATAAATCTTTTTTAGAAAATTTTCTTTTATCCTAAAGTTCATAGGAAAATTACTTTTGCTTTCGTAGGGTCCAATTTGCAAAAGTTCGTTTTCTAAAGAACGGGATTCGTTCTCATTTTCAATTTTCAGGTTTTAACGTTCATTTCAACTCCGTTTTTGTTCTAGTTTTCTTTAAACTTATTTTTTAGTCAAATAGAGTCCATTTAAAAAGGAAAATTTAAGCTAGGTTTATTTTTAGTGATTTAAGGTTTTTGACCTCCGATTAAGGGTCCCGTTTTGCGTTTTTTTTTATTTCCCGTTATTTGTCTTAGTGCTTAATTGTTTTAATTTGTTTATCTCAACTTTTAAAAGTAGTTAATCAAATCATCATTTGTTTCCAATTCAAATCATTGTCCGAACAACAATCGAGGTTTCAATTTCACAAATCGTTGGGGAAACGACCGGGAATTGTGACATTTTTTTTTCTGGTTATATACGTATTATATTATATTATATATATTTTGAAGAGTTTCCTTTTACCTTTGTCCTCAAGGGTAAATTGGTGATTTTCCATAGTATTATATATATTATTTTACGTGTGTTAAAATTGACGAATCAATTTTTGGCGCCGCTGCCGGGGATTTGTGATTAAGATTCTTTCGTTTGAAGTTTGTTGATCGTGTTTTGGAGAACCTTTTGTTTTCGAAAGTTACGCATTTAAGAAAATCAAAAATTAAAAAATATATAAAATGTAAAAAATATTTTTTTTCTTTCTAGTATAAGTAGATGATTAAAAACAAAAATACAAAAATATTTTCTCTTTCAATTTAAAAAATAAACAAAGTTGGTAAAAAAACACCAACAAATAATACCTTCAATTCAGGTATTATCATAATAAGTTCCCAACTCGAATTTAAGATTTAAAAACTTACCATTTGTCTCACTTAGGAGATACGGCTCACCTTAAAAAGTCAAATTAGTAAAGGAGCTTACCGTGAAGGAAGTTTGTTATTTGGTTCAAGTTGTCTTTCTCGTTGGTTACAGTTAAAAATTAGATTGTGAATAAATTTAGAAAATCCAAAAAATATTTTTTCTTATTTTTCTCCCGATTTTTTTTTCAATTGTGCATGCGCACTAGTCGTTTAATTATCCTAATTCAAACGTCACATTTTCAAGACGTCAGAGGAAAACAAGTTTTTAACATGTCGACCCGAGATCTCGGAAAACTCTATTGTTTGCACCTATGGCAGAGTACTTGGAGAGAGCCAACTGTGCCCCCATGTGAAGGGTACGGAGAGAAGCTATAGTTTTACCAGAAATCAATGCCGATCATTGAGATTAAGACGAATTTGCTTCAGTTTGGTTCAAGCTAACTGTTTACGGTCGTGTAAAACGATAATCCTCATGCTCATTATTAATTGTTTCATAAGGGATTACCTCGACTTCTACGATTTAGGAATGTGTCCTAACGGTTGTGATTAAGCTTATGATGTTTCCATATTTGCTCCGTGGGAGAGAACGCTAAATTGTACGAGAGAAAGAAACCACCAAATTCAATCTTGACTTGGGAGGATCTCGTTACCAAATTCGTTAACCAATTTTTCCCTCCTTCAAAAACCACTCACTTAAAGAATGAAAATTTCTCGTTTTACACAAAAATTCAAGGAAACTTTTAGTGAAGCATGGGAACGATTTAAGGAGTTGCTTAGAGCATGTCCCCATCACGGATTTACAGAGTTAACTCAAGTTGATACCTTTTACAATGGTTTAAACGAGAATGAACAAGACTCCTTAAATGCCGTTACGGGTGAATCTTTTGGAGTAAAAGACTAGAGAGGCTTTAAACATAATTTGAGATACAATCAAAAGTACGTTATTTAAGAAATAAACCATATGCTTCTAGGATGAAATGCTTACTCTAGTAAACGGATGTGAGAATTCGATAAGCTTGCGGATCAACTTTCGACCTTAGGCGAGATTGTTTCAAAAAGTTGTCTCCCGCTCGGTTTAAAGACGGTTGAGGAATCTGTGTGTTACTTGTGGTGGTGCTCTTTCTTGTATACATTCTGTCCGGCTACAGGACATCAATCAGGCTAGTGTTTTTGTGCCCGACTACAGGTACTTAAACATCAAGCTACCCTCCAAATCCGTCGTTAGTAATCATAATGGCACACCGGTTTTGCTTCAGTGCAAAACAATGGTCAAAATAGGTTTAATCAGAATCATGTTCAAGGGAATAACTTTAATCGGGGGAATAATTTTCATGGAAATCAAGGTTTTCAAAATTCAAATTAATCATTGCTCCAATTTACAAAACTTAAGGATTTCAAATCCACCTTTTCAAGTTGCCTAATAATCAGTTAACAAGAGTTTTCCAAGGATTTTTCAAGTTACAAGAGGAATATGATCAGATGATTGAGGGCAAGCCAACACCCGAAAACCCACCACCCCCCCCCCTATCCAATAATATGCCAAAGTCAAATTCAACTCGTTGAAAGGAGACCTTAAGAATGAAATTCAGAACACGATAAAATCTCAACAAGCCATCATGATGAATCAACAAACCACTTTTCAAAATAATTTACAAAACATGATTTATGGATTGTTTCAAAACCAAGCCTTAACTTCGGGTACTCTTCCGAGTAACACCATTCCAAATCCGAAGGGTGAGATGAAAGCAATCACTACTCGAAGTGGTGTTGCTTATGAGGGACCCTCGATTCCTACTAATTAATTCTCCTAATAAGGGTTGTTGGAACGGAGAGATCATGGATCAAAGGAAACATCGGATAAGAGCAAACAAATTTCCAAGGAAGTAACCGCTAAAATCCTACCTCCGGTTATCCCCATTTCTATTCCGGAACCCGATGTACCGACGACTTCACCTAAAACCATTCTTATTCCGGAATCCGATATTCCGAAGAGTTTACCTAAGCTAAATATCCCATAGCCTTCACAACGTGATGATCAAAAGTCCCATGACAAAGCTTCGAATCAAATGGAGAAGATCTTCCAAATCTTTCAAAGATTTTGCGCTTCGACTTAGTTTCACAGATGCTTTTATTTTGATGCCAAGATTTGCTCCTACGTTTAAGAGTTTGCTATGAATAAGAGAATAGTTGCTTGAGTTAGCTAAGATTCCATTGAACGAGAATTTGCTCGGCGATGCTTCTCAAAAGCTTCCCGAAAAGCTTTTGAGATCTGGCTAGTTCTTATTCATGTAATCTTCCCAAGAATAGAGGTATGCACGCTTGGCGATCTTGGTGCGAGCATAAATCTTATGCCTCTTTCTATCTGGAAAAAGCTTTCTCTACCTGAACTTACACCAACTCGGATGACTTTAGAGTTAGCAGACCGATCAATTACTTATCCTAAAGGACTCGCCGAAGATGTTTTTGTCAAGATTGGGAAATTTTCATTTTCCTACCGACTTTGTTGGTTGTCGATTTCGAAGATGATTCCTCGAGTGGCCTCATCTTAACTTGGAGATCCTTCTAAGGACCGGTCTGTGCTTTAATAGATGTTTATGGTGAGGAAATAACCTTTGGGTTGATAGCGAAACCACAATCACTTTTAATCTAGATCAAACCACGAGATACTCCTCTACGAATGAAAATGCGGTAAACCCGAATTGACATATTGATGCAGTTTTGTGAGTTAACTCCCCCACACCTCCAAGTTCCCTTGAGTGTATGCTACTAGAATTGATAGATTCCTAATACTTCGGGGCAATTCTCCCGACGTCTGAGCCATTTTACTTCCAAATTCTTTTGAAGAAATTGAAGGCTTTCTTAAGGTATGATTCGACTTTCACTGGAAATTGATTATGCCGATATTGCAATCCGGGTGGAGGAAGATATTTGTTTGTTTGGGAATATTTGTTAAAATAATGACCCGTATCAACATTCCTCCGATGACCTTTAAACAAAGTGAAGGTCGACCCGAAGCAAAATCTTTCAATTGAAAGAGCCTCCGGAATTAGAGTTAAAATATTTGCCGTCTCAGTTAGATAGGCTTTTTTGGAAGAAACGATAAGTTACAGGTTATTATTTGCAAAAGGTTTTAAAAAATGATTGGAATAGATGCTCTTTTTTATAAATGTGCTCAAAATTCACCAAAAGGGCCAATTGCTTTGGAAAATCACCGACATCAAGGGTATCGACCCTCGTTTTTGTACACACAAAATTCTTGATGAGATGATTTACAAACCTACGGTTCAGAGTCAAGTCGGTGTTTAACCTAAAATTCATGAGGTATCAAAAAAGAGGTCCTAAAAACTTCTTTGATGCTGGAATGATTTACCCGATTTCTGACAGCCCATGGGTTAGTCCAGTGCATTGTGTTCCCAAGAAAGGTGGAATAACCGTCATCGCTAATGAAGAAAATGAATTAATTTCGACACGTTTAGTTACCGGATGGAGAGTTTGTATCGACTATAGGAAATTAAATGAAGCAACTCGAAAAGATCATTTTCCATTACCGTTTATGGATCAGATGATAGAAAGATTAGCTGGGAATAAGTTTTATTATTTTCTAGATGGATTTTCAGGGTATTTCCAAATACCGATAGATCCCCAAGACTAGGAGAAAACTACTTTCACATGCCCGTATGGTAACTTTTCGATGTAACGTGCATGCCATTTGGCTTGTGTAATGCACCCTCAGGTACTTTCATCGGGTGTTTGATGGCCATATTCCATTGATATGATCGATAAAGACCATGGAAAGGTTTATGGATGATTTTTTTCTCGTTTTGGGATAGTTTTGTTTCATAGCCTCTAAACATTTAGGAAAAGATGCTAAAACGGTGTGAAGACACGAATTTAGTTCTTAATTGGGAGAATTAAAAGTGTACTTTATGTGTGTTTTAAAGAAAAGGAATTCGTGTTAGGGCATATAATATTAAAGGCGGGAATGGATTGGGCCTTCGATCAGTGCTAAAGTCGAATCGTTATCTTGCTAAGCTCCTCACCGACTACAGTTAAGGTTGTTGTAGGAGTTTCTTAGGGACATGCAGGTTTTTATCGCATTATCCAAGACATATTTCTAAGATTGCTAGACCAATACGGACCCACCTTCTTGAGAAGGTGAAACACCGTTTGTGTTTTCTATAGATTGTATTGTGCTTTTCAGACTCTTAAAAAGAAGCTTTACCGAATCTCTATCTTTGTTGTCCCTGATTGGGGAAATTACCATTCGAACTCATGTGTGGATGCAAGTGATTTCTAGCGATTGGTGCAGAGTTCATTAGGACAACTATGATGAAGCATTTTCAGCCTATACATTATGCTAGCAAGACTATGACTGAAGCTCAAATTCATTACACTACAACGGAAAAGGAAATGCTTGTCGTTGTGTATGCTTTTGAAAAATTTCAGCAATATCTTGTCTTATCCAAATGCTTTTAGTGTATAAGGATCACCGGCTTTTAACGTACCTTATGAAAAAACAAGAAGCTAAGCCGATGGTTGCTTCGGTGGGTTTTCTCTACAAGAATTTGATATCACCATCGTGAAAAAAAGGAAAGTGAGAACCTTGCGGCAGACATTTATCTAGAACTTGAGATAATACTCATAAGGATGTGTTAGATAAACAAAAGGACATAGATGAAACATTTTCCTTTAGAAACTCTTGGAGTTATTTCTAGTGAAAGCTACCCCATGGGTTTGAGGACTTTGCAAATTTACCAAGCGGGAATTTTATTAATCAAAGGAAATGTCAACTCAACAAAAAAGAAATTTTTTCAAAGGACGTATAATCATTATTTCTGGGATGATCCTTATCTTTTTCGTACTTGTGCGGATCAAATCATTCGACGGCTTTTTTGTGTGTGCATGGGCAAGAAGATCTTGAGATCCTCAAAGCTTGCCATGAAGGACCCACTGGGGGCCATCATAGTGCCAATCTTACCGCTCGAAAAGTATTTGATGCTGGTTTCTTTTGGCCTACCATATATCGAGATGCCCATACGATGATCAAATCTTGTGATACGTGTCAAAAACAAGGCAAAAGTTCACAACAAGATGAGATGCCACAAAATGCTATCCAAGTTTGTAAAATCTTCGATGTATGGTGGTTTCATTTTATTGGGATCATTTCCGTCTTTCAAGAGGAAAATAAATACATCCTGTTGTGTTGATTTTCTTTCCAAAAATGGGTTGAAGCAAAGGCGCTCCCCACAAATGATGCTAGGGTTGTAGTAAAGTTTTTTAAATCTCTTTTTACCCGATTTGAAACACCTAGAGCTATAATAAGCGATCGTAGGACCCATTTTTGTAATGATCAGTTTGCTAAAGTAATGTCTAAGTATGGGGTCACTCATCACATCGTTTAGCTACCGCTTATCACCCTCAAATGAGCGATCAAGTGGAGGTGTCCAATAGTGGTTTTAAAAAAAGCTATTCTAGACGAAGGACGGTAGGGGAAACCGTGGCCTCATGGTCTGACAAATAAGATGAAGCTTCTTAGTGGCCATTGCGTACTGCTTTTTAAGACACCAATTAGTTGTACGCTTTCAAGCTTGTTTATGGAAAGTCTTGCCATTTACAATTGAGTTAGGGCAAAAGCATAATGGGTTTGAAAACACTGCTATCTTCGATCTTAAGCTTCAGATGAATGACTTAATGTGCTTCGTGATTCAGCTTATGAGAGAATTCTTTGCTTTAATAAGGAGAAGACGAAGGAAGCTTCACGTCTCAAAGATCAAAACTGCAATTTTGCAATGTTGGTGATCGAGTTTTTATCTTTAATCTTGTCTAAAGATATCTTTGAAAATTAAAACTATTGGTCTGGACTTTCACCATACCAAAGTTTTTCCTAAGGAAGTTGTTGAGGTTACTCTCAACCTGATGGTCCAAACTTTAAGGTGAATGGTCATCGTGTGAAGCATTACTTCGGAGGGGACTTGCCACCAAAGGAAGTCCAGGATCTCCACACTCTCCCTAAGGACAAATGAATTCAGGGATCGAGTCAAGCTATGTGACTCGGTTACCAAACACAAAGCGCTTCTTTGTGTTTGTTGTTTGTGCTTGTGATTGTTTGCAGGATAGATCTAACTTTTTTGAAGACTCTCGTGTTCGGTGTTTTGTCCCGGTCCACTCGAGCTTCCTAGCCTTTGTTTGCAATTAGTTTGGGGAAATCCGATATCCTTTCATCTTATCGATTCACGTTTATCTTTGCATAATTAATAAACGGCTTAGATTTGCGTAGAGACCCGCCTTTAAACATTGAGGACAATGTTTCGTTTTAGTTTGGGGAGGGAATCTATCGATTTGATGTTGCCTGCTTATTGTTTTGTTCTCACGTACCCCGTTTTCCCACAAAAATTTCAAAAATTTAAAAAAAATTGTAGGAAAATATAAAAATATAAATAAAATAAGTGTTTTTGTCACAAATTTTGACTTTCTTGCTGGGTAAGAATAAGAGTAAATTTTGACCCGATCGAGCGTGTTGAGCTCTAGCTTGTTCCTTAACTTTTAGGCTAAGCGTTCGCTAATTCGCGAAGAACGAAAAATGATAGAGTTAAGTATGAGTAGGATGCTAAACAAAGATTATTTGGAAATCTTAAGAGCTCATGTATGTAACTTGTTGCTTTTTCTCCCATAAGCTCTTAACCGGATTAATATACGTGCTGTTTTTGAAGATTAAACTTAAATCAACAATTTTTTATGTAATATATAGCAAAAATTTTAGTCTTAGTTCAAATTTATACTTGAATTTTTCAAAAAGAAGTCTTCTATATATATAAAAAAATATAAAAAATAAAAAATAATATATGATGATAAAATGATAAAAATAAATATAATAATAAAAGCTGTGGGTTGATAAAAGTTTACTACCTCTTGCCGGCTCACAACCGATGTGGTAGTCTTCTAAAGAAAGCCCATAGTAAGAATAAAAATCCAAGACTGATAAAAGTTTGCTGCATCTTGCCGGCTCACAACCGATGTTGCAGCCTTCTAAAAGGTCGAGGGTTACAATTGCATAAATGTCTAGATAATTAAGTTTAAATTAATAAATTGACTTCTTTTTGTTAAATTCAAATATGCTTTTGCACTTTGACTACTCTATTTTATAAGCTATGAAACCTAAGGTCCGTGAGTCCCGATACTAGTCTCTGTGGGGTGTCAAAAGCCTGGTCACTTAGCCGCAAGGTTGGGATGTGCCGAGACGAAAGTCGCTACATGGGATGATCTCGCCTTTAAAATCACTATTCTAAGGTGGAACGTAAAGCATAGTATGTTGCAAAAAGTTGATCCATGGTTGAAATTCAAGATAGCACACTCACTTAAGATATAATAAATATCGGGAGTAAAAGGTTCACAAGTTGCAAATATGAGTAGTGTTAGCATCCTTACTGATATTTAGCTGTGATTTTGTTTTAAGCTTGGTTTGGATAAGTGAAAAGTCGGGAACGATGAATTTATCCTTTTTGGGGCATTCTCGGATTCGAAATGCATCTTGTTCTATGATCCCTAACAGTTATGGAAATAACGAAAGTCAAAATTCTCCTATCTATATTATTATTCAAAAAAAAAGAAGTTTTAGAAAATGGGAAATAAGGGTGTTTTATAACTTGTGATTTCTTAATTTTTCCACAAAAATTCTTTGCTACTTTTTAAAGGTTTTAGTTTGGAGAAGTTTAGCCGGTATTTGGTTATAAGGCATTTCATATTGTGTGAGGACACGCATCCGTTTTAGTTTGGGGAATTTTGATATGTGTGAAAACACATATCCATTTTATATCAAAATAGACCCTAAAAGACCAAAAAACATACCTAAAAAAAATGGCAAAGATATGTTTGTTTTTGTGTTTTGTGTGTGCAGGTACGGATAAGACAAAAATCACGAGAAAACAGTCAAATATGGACAAACACAGAAACAGGAAACGAAAGAGCACAAAAGAAGCCGGGAAATCGAATAAGGACAAAAAGTCAGGCCTTAGTCCATAAAGTCACCCTAGAAGGAATAAATCTAAGTTACAATATTAGTCCCTTGTGTTTCCAATGTTTCAACAAATGTTCCCTAACCTTAATTGGGCCATAAACCTTTTTACCTTACCCAAAACCCTTTCTACCTACGTCATAAGCCCAAAGCCCAAAACAAAAGCATACACTTATTCACTTAGTCTAGGGACTAGTTTTTCTAAATTCAAACTGCACTTGGCTTATATTTCATAGAATACACAAAAGAGAATGACCAAAGTTGCCAATTGCCCAAACTTACCCTTTTTAACCTTTTCAGTTAAAATTAAAGGCGGGAAAGTTTGGTGTTACTGTTCACCGTCTCCTTTATCACTTAACCATGGGTAAACTGTAAATACCCAACCCTTAAAACCCACACCCCTATTAATAACTAAAAAAAATTTTAAAGATAATAAGAGGGCAAATTACTAATTGAAGGTTAAAAGAGTAATTTCTATGGTTCATGTACAAGATTGGCAGTGGTCATTACATCATCATTAACCCTCATTGGTCAAGTCAAGCAAAAGGAGAAATCCTCGTGGACCTAAGAGAGAGCACAAGTGAAATGGGATTTTACTCTACTATCACTCACAGAAGTAAAACAAGGTCACATCACACGAAATGCCACGTTGGCAATCCGTGTGATGACCAAAAAGATCTAACGGATGAGATTGCTTCCCAATGATTAGCAAAAGATCAAAGGCCAAGAAATCAAGGAGCGTGTAACCAATTTTTGTGATAAAACCTTCTTGGTGTGCTATAAATAGAGGCCACTCATAAGCTCTCATAAGTATCTAAAGCTCAAGTTTTATCTCTAAAATTAGATATAAACCTTTGCTTATTGGTACTTTTGGATTTATGGAAGGGGAGCTAGTCATGGAAGAGCTCCCATGGACTTCACTGGCTTATCTTAGGATAATCCAGAGCTGTTGATAAGCTCATTTGAGCATAAGCTTCTGTTTAGCTGAAGCCAATGGTAAGTTTCTCATTTAATTTCTTTGTACTTAAATTTTAGCTTAGTAATTGCTTATTAGTGCAGTTCTGCTTATTTGCTTAATCTAATTGCTTATTTGTGCTTATAAATGTCTAATTGTGCTTATCTATCATGTTTCTTAATCTGTTTTTAGTTTTAGTATTATAGATCTTAGTTTTTCAAAATTTTTGTCAAAAAAATCATAAAAACCAAAAAAATAGTTAAGCATAGTATAGATCTTTGATTCCTAGCTTATTCAGTTGTTAATTCATGTTTGTTAAGTTTGTTATAAGCTACTAGTTATCTGGCAATCAAGTTATGTTCACTAGTTCTCAAAATTATAAGCTTAATCAATTATGTCAATAGTTAAAGGGGTGTTTGGTTTAGTTCTATTTGACCATCAAA
The DNA here is from genome assembly GCA_026074375.1 of Tanacetum coccineum. Lineage (NCBI taxonomy): Eukaryota > Viridiplantae > Streptophyta > Magnoliopsida > Asterales > Asteraceae > Tanacetum > Tanacetum coccineum. The sequence continues at coordinate 24,930 of BQNB010010276.1, forward strand.
AGTCAAAAGTTTTTTGTGATTTCTCTTTGGTTAGTTTTGTCATCATATTTGATAAGGTTTTAAGAAGATTTGTGGGATCAGTTTAAGTTTAAAATCAGTTTATGGCTTAATATTTTTAATCCAGCACCAGGGGAGTTTGTTGCTTATCTGTTGCTAGCTTAAATTTGATTCAAGCTCTTGTGAGCTTGAAATTTGTTTGTGTCAAGTTTATCTACACTCATTGGGTGCATCAAGTGCAGTAGAAACAACCTTTGCCTCCTGATTTGGTATTTGTCGTCTCTTTGTAAGTGCTATCAACCGTAGTACCTCAGTTACTAATGTTGTCTTTTAAGCTTCAATTTAGCCTAGTATTAGTAGTTTTTAATACTTCAAATTTAGTAGAAATTTAGCTTATATTTAGCTTAGTATAGATTAAGTTTTATTTTTCATTTTCTAGCTTAATTGTTAGGGTTAATTTGCTTTTTAAAGTCATCAAAATCCTCAAAAAGACCAAAAACAGTAGTAAACTTAGCTTAGTCTTTAAAATTGAATTTCTAGCTTATAAGATTTAGTTTAATGGTTTATATTTGTAGCTTTATAGTTGATTGATAAGACCTAATAAGCTCAGCTTCTGTCTAAGCTTATTGAGCATTTTAGCTTAAGTGTATTTTGAGCTTTTGAGTTGCTTTCTGAGAGTTTGCAAATTTGAACTTAAATTTTAGTTAGCTTTTAGTGTTTCCTGTTCAAATAGCTTGTTAAATTTAGCTTCCTTACATAATTAGCTTCTAGGAACAACTTTTAGATTTAAATTTAAGTTTAAAATGAGTTGTATGCAAGCTTTTAAGTAGAAACTAGCTAATTGATTTATCATAAGCCCACTTTCTGAGTCTGCCACTTTCATAAGCTGTTTTTGAGTTTATTTTTGAGTTTAAGCTTATGATGTCTTTGTTAAAGTTGTTAAGAATAGCTTAATCTACAACTTTAATCTTTTGAGTTTTTTTAAAAAAAAGGGGGTGTATGTCCATACTCGAACCCACGACCTCACCCACACAATACACACGTCTTACCAGTTTGCTTCAATAGCTCATCCAACCATTACTTGCACAATAATTTTGTTTTTCTTCTAGTTTCAAATCCCATATCTTTAAGTCATATTCCATCTGTTCATACTTATCACCCCATGCATATTCGTTCTTTTCATGTGTTTTAAGTATGACTTCTAATGACTCTAAGCTCATTTAATATCCTAGAATTTCAGACCTAGCCTTTTGAAAATTGTCTCTTTCAGTTTGATAGCTTTCAAGCAACTTTTTATAAGATTTACTACATTGGGAATAGTAAGGTACCTCTGAGTTTGTAGCCATCAAGGCTAAAGATACTGGTGTATCATCAATGTTTCTCCAGCTCCCAGCCAAAAATCACCAAGTCCAATCTTGTCCAAAGTAGCACATGGTAATCTGCATCATACCCCTTTTTTTCCCCACCCCAATGCTCCAATCATCTTGTTCAAACTTCAGTATCATGCCATCTGCAAATGTCACGGTTCAGCATCAAATTCCTTGGACCGAGTCAATATTCTCATTGCTGTCTGTTCCACCAAGGCGTTTGAGTTTGAATCTCAATAGCCCACAAACCTCTTTTCCTGACGACCATGTATCTCTGGTTATCCTGGTATTTAGCAAATCTGCACTCCCTAGCAAAATGACCCAACTTTTGACAGTTAAAGCATTCAATTTTTGACTTGTCAAAAGTGATCCCATTCTTTGGCTTGAGGTCAATGGGTCTTCCTGTTTTTCTCATAAACTTCCTTATCCTTGCTGTTATCATAGCCACCTGCCATCGAATGTCAATTTCTTCCATAGCATCCTCATCAATTTGCAGCAGGTCTTCATCATCATGAGTTGTAGGCATAGATGCTTGTTGAGCAAAAGAAAGGAGCATATGATTTCATCAAGGGGAAGCCAAGTTAGGAGCAGTTTGCACCTTGCTTGAGGCAGCCTGAGTATATCCTTTTGGGATATTTGCTGGATCAGCAGTACTTTGTTTTAAAGTACTGCCTTTGACTTCTGTGGACAGAAAAGCAATATTTTGTGAGCTGGAATTTGAAACACCCTTCAATTCATGCTCATACACCTTCAAGTTGTTGTAGAGATCATCAAACTCCAATTCATCCAATCCAGGTTGTCCCCGAATCATTGTAGCAACTACATGCCACACAGATGGTACAACTTCTTAGAAACTGAAATTCGCATCTTCAAGGGACACCTATTTTTGTTTAAAAAAAGCCTCATATAATTCAAGCAAACTAAGAATGTTTCTGAAACCTTTCGATGTTGAGTCCAAGCTCTTCTTAGATCCGATAGTAAACACTCGAATTGTTGTTTCAAAAGATTCTTTGCATCTTTCCTTTGATGCTTCTTACTCCAAAGCTTGCTTTTATGCTGACCATAAGGTTTTTGCATCTGTGGCATCATGAAAACTAAGAAGATGTCTATCAGGAATGCAGAAAGCAATAGTTTTAATAGGCTTCTCATTGATTCTTCTGCGTTTGGCACAAGAGAAGTTTTTTGTGCTGACGAGGATCAGGAAACAGGTTGTAGCTTGGATCTCCATTGGTGAGTTATATCCATATAAATGATCATTGATGGAAATATACTGTCTCATCTTCATGGACCATAAGTCATATTCTCCCTTCTTTGATCATTGGGATTCTTAGTGCATTGACTGATGAGGTGAGGAGATAGGATCAGCTTCAGACATCTTTAGAGTTAATAAAGATTTCGAATATAAAGTTCTTCTAGATTTAGAGGTCTCCAACAAAGCCTGATACCACTTAGTAGGATCGATAAACCTTAGTATAGATAAACCTTTAGCCTGTAAGGTGTTACTCCTTGAGATAAATCCAAGTTGATAATATGAACCACTGAGTAATACAATTAACTATGCAAAACTAGTTTAGAGAGTATCAGAGAACACACAATGATTTAACAAACGATTTCTATTATAACCCTTTTGAATCTGCCTAAGTTGCAGATCCCTAATACAATACTAATACTTCTAACTAATGACTTTTTACTGTGTTTGTTGTTCGTGTTCTCTGTTTTTACTAATGCCTTCCTAGAGATCCTTTTATAGACGTAAGGATAACCCTAGTAGGTGTACAGTCCTTGTATGACACAAATACTAATTAATACTAATCACCAATTTAACTGTTACATGATAACTACTACTGTAACCGTTAATCTTTTAAAGTTCCTTTAACAACGGCAGCAACGGCAGTACTTTGACTTTCTCATCTTTAAGCAGGCAATACTTTGACCTTCAGACTTAGCAGTACTTTGACCTTCTGACTTGTATTTCCCAACAATAATGTGCCCGTGTATATGTTCAACCCGCAACATCCAAATTGTTCCGACATGGTATACATTCGTCGTTTTGGTACCTCCGAAACTAGTGAGCGCTACTCACCCGAATGGGGATGTCAATCTCAAATAGATTTATTCATAACATTCGCGCTTACAATCCAGTAAGTAACAGTTCTTGATTCATGTGCATAACGGGTTATAGCTACTTAGGTAAACTCGTATTTTGTATAAAAGTGTACTTGCGTCCAGTTGTAAAACAATGCATGTTTCTCACCCCAAAGTTGTAAATCATTATAATCGTATAAAAGTGAGGCTATGAACTCACCTCATTGAATATATTTGATATATAAATCAAATATGAAAATCGTCACGTATAGTCCGAATGCAACCTAATTAAATATAGGTCGTATGAGTACAATGTACTTTGAATAACTAACACCACATATAATTCTATATAGTTACATCACCACCTAAACATGTTTGTTTAATTTATAAAAATAAACAATATAAATTTGTACTTTGAAAAATAATATCCATGTACTTGTATTTGTAAAAATAGTATACTTGTCCAACAATTTATTAATTGCTAAAAATACTTGATTTATTATTTACATAATTACATTATATAAATAATTTAATTGTTTGATAAAATAATATTTATAAAGTTAAAAACATATATAAATATTATATAAGTGATACCACATTGTTTTGTAAAGTTTTTATTAAAAACGAACCAACACTATTCATGTCAGGAAAATAGTGCACAAGAGGTATATAATTTTCATAAATTCATAACGTTCGTGTTTTAACTCTGTTTTATATGTTCTTTATGCCCACGGTTTCGTATTAAGAAAATCTATCAAAATATTACATTTATAATATTTTTAGATACGATGAACAGTAACTTTTACTGTTTCTGTAAAATTATATAAAACTACTTTTATATAATTAATTGTTGTAACCTCGTAAAAATCGTAACTCATTCGTTTTAATCCCGTTTTTAGTGTTCTTTGTATGTATGGAATCGTATTTGAGAAATCTAGCAAAATATTATACTTATAATATTTATATAAATTGTTATGAACAGTAACAATGGGTTAAAATTTATAAACACACTTTTTATGAAATTTATTTATTAAAATCTATAAAATATCAACATCCTTCTCCATTTTAATTCCGTTTTTAGTGATCCTTATATGCACGTCTTCGTAATTAAAAGTTCAATCCAAGTAAAATATTTTCCAGAAATTTACTGTTATGAACAGTAACTTGTTTTTATAAAAATACTTTTTATCGTAAACTTGTAAATTCTATAACTCCTTCGTTACAACTCGGATTTTTGAGATCTTTATATATTTAGACTCGTCATGAAATGCACTATTTTAATAAAATATAAAATAAATATTATATTTTTTGAATTAAAATAGTAGGTTTAACTTAAGTGTCTTGTAAAATGTTTATATCAGTTTCTAAACTTAAAATAATTATTGCTAACAAGTCCTCTAATTTATGAAATTACAGCATATTGATATAAATAAGTCTTGAGTTTATGTCTATTAAGATATAGTCCCAAAGTGTCCAAGATAAAATGCCAACCATGTTTATTTTATTTATATAACACTTTATAAAAAAATAGTTAACCATACCTTAACAAATATTAATAGAAATAATCCATTGCTTGTAAATCCTTTACATAAAAACATGTCATTAAGTGTTAAAACATCACATTCAACCATGAACAAGTATTTCTGAGTTTATATAAACTTGCAATATATATAAACCTGTAAAAAAATATAACTAGTGCGATTAACCATATAACATTAATAAATTTATGAAATGAATACTTTGAAGAGATTAGGGTTTATAGAAGACTTTAATATGATGAGTGAAGATGATACAAACAATCAAACCCCAAGTATTGACCTTAAATACTTGATATAAAACCCTAACTTTCACATAAAATCCTAAATCTTTCACTTGTATAAATCCTTTATAATCACCCACCCAAGCTTTCAATACCCTTTGCAACACCTTAGATATGCTTAATATTAACCCTTGTATACTTTTAATACTTGAAAAATCAAAACTATGAATTTATTTAGGGGTGTAGTTTGAGCCGTGGGCTATGAGGCACAAGGGGGAGTGTTTTGTAAGTTTTTGCTAAATAAATGAAGTGTGTGAGTGTTCTTGGAATATGAGGCTTTATTTAGGCTAAATATCTAGTCAAAACCATTTATAAAATCCATGGTATTATTGTGGTTTGGTGATCGGTTGTAAGGAATCCCATTGGGGGGGGGGGGGGGAATGAAGCTTGTATGAATTAGCATGGTTCATAAGTCCTTTGTGTAAGAGGGTTGCTAGTTCTTGTAAGTGGGTTGCTTGTAAAATATATCAACACATGCTAGTTGCAAAAGTCAAAAATATCTTTGTGTTTTCTATTACTAGAACCGGATATGTATATGCATTAGATAATAATATATAAAAATTTAAGTATTCGGTATAATTGTGGGTATTTGATTGAGCATGGATAGGTATTGGTGCTTCCGTGTATGCCTAGATGTATTTTATTGCGAAACGTAAACGTTATTGAGTAACCAATAAAAATATAAAAAGTTTCTTAATACTTTCGTAAAAATAAAAATAAAGCTTGCTTGACGTAAAACCTTTATTTGTTTGGTGCCCTTTACGTGATTGTTAGATTTTTAGTTAACGATTTAACTAAACGATGAAAATTAAAAGCAAACGCGTAGAACCCTAAAAATAAATAATGGCAAGATTGAAGTCGTAAAATTACCTGAAATAACGGATTGTTACACTAAGCACACGTCGGTTAGTTTATCATATGCCAACGTCCTTGGAGGACACCAAAAGCTCTTTCAATATCTTTTCGAGCACCTTCTTGTCGCCGTTTGAATATGACATTATTCTCGTCTCGTGCAACCCTGTATGATTTTACAAAAGTTGTCCACTATGGGTAAATCCCGTCAGATAGGTAATACCCCTTTTCAAACCCAACTCCATTTACTTCAAATGGAGCTATAGGGGCGACACCATTAAGATGGTTGTCGAATAACGAAGAATTATTTAAAACAGTATTCGCACCCGCTACCCCAAAACCCAAATCCACAAATCGTATGACGCAACGACTTTAGGCATTAAAGTTGGGTATTTTTGTCACGTCACCAAAATTGCTCGTGTCATGCTTTCGGACAATTGACCAATTTCTAGTGCATACAATCAATGCTTCCAAGCATTCCCAAAAACCCATGAACCGCTTTATGTGTGGTGTACAACTTTTTAATGTTATTGAAGTCATGTTTTCTTAAAAATTCAGGCATAAAAAATTAAATAACGCACTTAGTAAAATGATCTAGACAATCGTGTGAGGTATGTTCACCAATGTGTAAATACTCATCTAATGCATTAGGTGTTGTGCCGTATGCCAATTGGCGTATGCAGGATGTGCATTTCATAATAACACTAAAACTCATTTTAGCCATAGCATCGAGACGCAAAACAAAGAATTTAAAATGCTCGGGAAAAGGATGAACAATTTGAATATAAGAATCAATAATTTCGACTATTTTTTAAAATAGTTTGCGCCTCATACGATATTGATGTGTCGTTGTGTGGTATTATTTTTATGATTTCAAGTTTATAAATTTATATTTTGCCGACTTAGACCCAAAAACAACCACGTAATGGGATGTAACCCTATCGGGGTCAGTTTCGTGTAAGTAGTAGTGTCGATCACTAAGAGCGAGAAACAATCTTTCAATTTATTAATATTTTGGTTATCTAAACTAAGTTAATTATATTCTATGTTAAACCTATACTAAACCTATGTTAATCCTAAATCTAACGGATAAGGGGGTTTTCAGCCTGAGAGACTTTCACGGATTTTATGGTGACTAAAATCAACTTAAGACACTAAAACACACACAAGCAAATTAACGGAAGATAAAAGAGCGTCTAGCCAAATATAAGAAAATTGTATTATATAAACCATTATTAATCCAATCAAACGTGGTTTTTGTTTTATTAGTGCAAAGGATTACTTATCTCGAGGCGGCATATCATTCTTAAGATTAAGGCGGTACTTCTTCCTTAAACCAAACAGTAGAATTCTGTCAGAATAAAACGCAACCGTATAAGTACCTTATTTGCTGATTATAATCTATCTTAGGGATTAAAGCAATGGTGATCTTGTTAAACCCTAGCTCATGGAGACTTTACCCACTTACTGCTTAATGGCAATTCATACACTAGTAGTCCACTAACCAAGTCTTTACCAATTAATCAAGAACGTACTCGTTGATCCCAAGGTCACATGTTGGTCCAACTAAGCTCACAATCTAAGGGAAAAGATAGGTCGTTATTTGTGATCCTATTGGTCTAGATGTATAAATCACTATATGGAGAGTTATCCCGGCATCTAGATTACTTGGTCCGTATCACTATATCTAGTTGAATGATAGGTCGCATACAAAAGCACATAAAAAGTATAAATTGATAAACATAAACAAGCAATCAACGATAAATTAAGCAATCGAGATAAACAAACCAAACATTTAGATCTTCATAATAATGGCTAATACCCGAAGGTATTAGCCTTCAAACGTCATAATCAATACAAGAGTAATAATTTAGCCAAGGTAAACTAACCGAGTTAACGAATGATACCAAAAACTGAACGATTACAAGAGTATAAGAGATTACAAGTTGCTTCCTATTGAATTAATCATGTTGCAATACCTTTTCTGCTCTTCTTCTCCTCTGAAAATCGACTTTTGTGGTGTAGGTATCAAAAATATGATTTAGCACACTTAAAACTCGTTTTTGAGTTTTCTATTTATAAGGTCTGGAAAAAGGTCGATACGACGTATCAAAAGTCTTTGATACGGCGTATTGGGAATTTCTTGGAGTAGGAACCACGTTTTATATCTTCCAGAATATTTTATTTCCATATGATTGAGTTACGGCGTATTGTCTTTCCCCGGATACCGTATTGGATCTTGTTTCCTCCGGGTCTTGGTGAAATTAGGCACATAAACCCGATCTTCCAGATGGCTACGACTATTGGTTGTCAGGACACTAATCTTCAATATCTTCGTTTAAGCACCAGAATGCGTGCCTTATACGTTAAATTTTCACCAAGTAACTCTATAATACTGCAATGCTCAAATAACAAATGATTAAGTATCAAATTCTTTGGCAATAATTAACAAAATGATTTATATACATGGGATAAAATTAAGTATATAAGGTGAAGTTATTATGAGTGTCACAAATATCCCCCCACTTAGAATCCTACTTATCCTCATGTTAGTAGCCTTTAGAAGATTTTATGTAAATGTTCCCTAAAGATTTTTCTGTTTAAGAAATTATTAGATTCTATACAAGTACACAACCAAACACTTCACGAAATAAGAAGATGAAAACACTCAAATCACTCAACTAATCTATGTGGTAATATGTAACTAATTCGCTCAATTGCTCGGTCATGACGAGTATTCTATCATAGGCTTGGCAAGGATACACATCTCCACCACTAGAGCTAAGGAGTAACAAGTTTATAAAGGTAAAATGGGTTTTTATTATAAGGATTAGGGTTGATCATTCTACAATCTTTCACCAAAAGTACCACACCAACAAGGCAGCTGAAGCACACATACATGGCCATAACGACGGAATAGACATGTGTGTTCGATCACATCCTCATTCGAGTTCAACAAAGGGATAGAAATGAAGAATGATATAGGGTAGGAATCTTCTAACTTTCACCATAGTAAATAATCAACAAGGCAGCTGAGACATGCATACATGGCTGTAACAACGGAATAGACATGCATGCTCGTACACATCCTCATTCGCGTAAAACCCATGGTTAATGATTAAGAAAGGAAATTAAATTGTTGTTAAACAAAAATTACGAAACAAATAGACTAGGAGCAAGATAAAAGTTGCTTAGACACTGTTTCCAGACCGTTCCCATGATTAAGACAAAAACTAGTTTACAAACGTCTGATCATAGATAAAAAACCAACAACCAAGTTGGTCCTTCCCGTAACGGTCCTACTCCCAATCAAGCCCATAACTTTACATACTTGTTACAAGACAAGTGCGATATCCACCACTTTATATAAAAACTTTACATCGTTGCCTTTATAAGGACCTACAACGAATAATCGATCCTTCGTATTGTTCCTTTGGTCTAAGCTCTTGCGAAACGATTATCTTCAAACTTTCCTCCTCTTTTTTTTGCGATTTTCTTATTTTTTTGATTGTTTTAAACACTATACTATACTACAAAACTCGGTGTAATTTCACCATCTTCAAGATCATAATAACTTCATACAATTCCTTTGATAATTCTTCATTTTTCGGACGTACCAATAATTGTGTTGGTAGTAAAAATACATGAGTTTTGACTACTTTATACATTCCCATTTGCAATGTGCAAATTTCTTCCCAACCGTACCAAAGATAGAAAATTGACACAAGACTCGAGAAATACATACTTTACACTTTAAGCAACTAGCAACTGATAAATGGACTTAATCTAACAGGGTAGGCTAAGGTATAAAGGTGTAACGAAACAAACAGTCGGTGTTATTCCTTAAGGGTTGGCTCTAATGGTTTTTCTAGGGGTATCTTACTCTTAAGATGAGAGTAAACAAAAAGTTTATACAAGAATTTAATTAACCAGTGTAGTTAGTTAATAAAACAACATATAAAGGCTTTTTGGGTGTAATCCTAGAAATTTACCAATTTAAACAAGTTACTCCATCTAAATCCATAGTACTCATTATTGTGGTCTCTAATAGATATACCAAGCCAAGTTCTAAAGTCTACAACATCACCGGCACACTCATATTTTGTTGAATTTGGGTAAACATTTAGAAACGGATAAGGTTAAATCCTCATAATATCTAATAAGGGTTATTGTGTGCAGGTTATGTAACAAGTAATTTCATAAAAGTATGTTTGATTTTTTTTAAATTTGAGCATATATTAAGCATTTTATGTGAAAAATAGGACAAGTATACATTCTAATTCCCACCCCCCACTTGAATTATACAACATCCTCGTTGTATAGATAAAACATTAAAAACGAGATTTTAAAAGAATTAGAAGGAGAAACTCCCCTGATATTTTGCTCGGTAGATTCTCCAAGTTGAGTTTATGAGCAAGGATGCGTGTTGTAAATGCGTCTATATTCCAGCATGTCTACAATCACACATAGGATTCCAGATGATTGATACTTCACCAACTTCGTTGATTTCTTTGCAGCGAGGTCCTGTGCAAAATATAGGAAAAACATGTAAAATCCTATCTCGGGTATCTACGGTTAATTAAATAAGCTAAATAAACTGTACAGGAAACCAATATGCCATATCCATAAATTGGAATACACCGTATTGATAAACCTGTACAAAGTATCTAAATACGGGTCAGTCTATTGAATACGCCGTATCATGTACATGAATACGCCGTATTGACATAACTGACAATAATGTTTAAAGTGCATATAAATAAAGGACAGATAGCGTACAGACATTCAATACGTCGTATGGTATAGAGCGGATACGCCGTATTGATGTCTGGGAAGATAGACTCGATAAAAAATAAATAACAATCCGGTGTTGTCTCCCGGGAATCACTTTTGTTTCAGCTAGTCTTTAAGTTAGACTTTTTCCTTCCTTCATTTGGCTCTTGTTATCATCCATCCTTCGTCCCATCATGCGAGATTTCTTGGTATGCTTGGCATGCATCTTTGCTTGTACTCATCAAATCATCGTATTCATCTTCTTTAATAGCAACATACTCTTCGTCTTGTCCGAATGAATACTTGATCATCTCGAATCTCATACAGTGCAAACCCGGCAACTCATAGTATTTCATTACCACATAACTGCATATATTATCATCATCTTCATGTTCCATTCTCCCATATTCCCAGTCATTACGATCACCGTTGTAATATTCAAAGTCGTCTCAACTCTCCAACCTTAAATTATTCGCTTCAACATCTTCTTATTAATCCTTCCATATTAGCCTTATTTCTTAAGTTCTTCTTTCAGCTCGCTATCCTTCAAAGCATCGTACCATTCTAAATCTTGGTAACGGAGTGTGTTTCCTACTATGTAAGCTCCTGGTATGTTTCCTCCATTACAATATCCATCTTCTCTCCAGCTACAGGTAGGTCACTCTAAACATCCATTTTTATAATTAAAAGGCTTACAACAATGCACAATTGGAGTGGGTTCAGTCCATACTCCAGTGTTAGTCCATGGTTTTTCGTGTACCCATGGCACGTTTTTGTTCCATTCATAAATCCAATCATCCTTGTATTCGTCATAAGTCTTGAATCCCACAATATCATTAGTAAGGACATCCGGGTCTATCTTGAGTAGGTAATTGAACTCTTTGAATTTTTCGCACAGCGGTGTTTCATAATCGAACAAGTTTGTTTCAATCCTAAAAATTTCACTGATTTCTTGTTCATCATCCTGATTAGTTTCTTCAAGATTGAGAGTCTTTTCATTTGTTGGCTCAATTTCATCGCTTCCCAGTTTCTTGTAATCCCACAACGCTCCTTTAGTTAATATATCCATCGCCATATAGTTCATAAACTTTGAGGCCAACCAATTTTCGAACTCCGAATTAGTAGGGTCCCTCTTAATTATCAAGGTGTTAACTTTGCCAGTGCGGGAAGGCGGGTAATATTTTCCAAAAAATTTATCAGTCAAATCGATTTAACTAGTAATTGATCCTTTAATTTCATCAAACCATCTCTATGCATCTCCAACCAATGAGATTGGGAAAACAACAACTCTAAGTTTATCCTGATTTACATTCGGTAAATCGATTGGGTCAACAATTTTTAGAAAGTATTCGATATGCTCGATCGCGTCTTCCCCATTAGTACCACTAAAGGCATTATTGTGCAAATCATCAAGGAATTTTCCTTTCAGCTCATAAGCATTCTTTTGATTAACCATAATGCTTGTAATCCCTGAATAGTAATCTGCTTGGTCATTAGTCGCAAATCCTTTCATAGTTTATTTCTTTTCTTTATCTGCCATTCTTCAGTCGACTAGCTCTGATAAGCACGATCTGTTACAAAGGTAAAAATATCAGCAGGATTTGCTCTGAAGAAAGATTAAAAAATTAATCACAGAAACCAAATACGAAATCCAGATTTTAATTCTGTATAAGATGTTCGATACACCGTATTCAATGGAACTGAATACGCCGTATTAACCTTTTGAACGAATACGCTGTATTGGATAGAAAGTTGGATATGACGTATCCAATGGAAGTGGATACGCCGTATCGGGTTATCGACCAGGACAGTGTATTAGAGAAAACAATTAAATACGCGAACAATTAAACACACAAATATACAACCAAACAACTAAACACAAATATACAGAATATACAGAATTATACACTAATCTAAATTACACTTACCCTAAGGGTTAGATCTAATCTAATGCTAAAAAAATATAAAATATCTACTTAGCAGTACTTTGACCTTTTGTCTTGTATGTCCCAACAATGTGTCATTGTGTGGTTGTAATTTATGTTTCAAGTTTTAAATTTATATTTTGGCGACTTTACCAAAAACAACACTTTAACGGGCAATGTACCCGGTCGATGGGAGTTTTGTGGTAAGTAAGGTGTCGATCACTAAGAGCGAGAAACAATCTTTCAATTTATTAATATTTTGGTTATCTAAACTAAGTTAATTCTATTCTATCTTAAACCTATGCTAAACCTATGTTAATCCTAAATCTAACGGATAAGGTGGTTTTCAGTCAGAGAGACTGGCACGGGTTTTGTGGTGACTAAAATCAACTTAAGACACTAAAACACACGCAAGTAAATTGACAAAAGATAAAAGAGCGGTCTAGCCAAATATAAGAAAACTGTATTAACCATTATTAATCCAATTAGAACGTTGGTTTGTTTATTTAGTGCAATGATTACTTATCTCGAGGCGGCATATCATTCTTAAGACTTAGGCGGTACTTCTTCCTAAGACCTAGATACGAAGAATTCTGTCACAATTAAACGTATCCGCATAAAGCATCCTTATTTGCTGATTATAATCTATCTTAGGGATTAAAGCAATGGTGATCTTGTTAAACCCTAGCTCATAGAGACTTTACCCACTTACTGCTTAAAGGCAATTCATACACTAGTAGTCCACTAACCAAGTCTTTACCAATTAATTGAGAACGTACTCGTTGATCCCAAGGGTCACCTGCCGGTCCAACTAAGCTCGCAATCTAAGGGCAAAGATAGGTTATTATTCGTGATCCTATTGGTCTAGATGTATAAATCACTATATGGAGAGCCATCCCGGCATCTAGATTACTTGGTCCGTATCACTAGATCCAGTTGAATGATAGGTCGCATACAAAAGCACGTAAACAAGTATAAACTGATAAACATAAACAAGCAATCAACGATAAATTAAGCAATCGAGATAAACAAACCAAACATTCAGATCTTCATAATAATGGCTAATACCCGAAGGTATTAGCCTTCAAACGTCATAATCAATACAAAGAGTCATAATTTAGCCAATGTAAACTATCCGAGTTAACGAACAATACTAAAAATTGAACGATTACAAGAGTATAGGAGATTACAAGTTGTTTCCTATGGAATTAATTGCTATGCTCGACCTCTTCTGCTCTTATTCTCTTCTAAAAATCAAATTTTATGGTTTAGGTATCGAAAATATGATTTAGCACACTGAAACCCTGTTTTTAGGTTTTTCTTTATAAGGTCTGAATTTGGTCGATACGGCCTATTTACTGAGGTCAATACGACGTATCGGGGGTTTCTTAGATTAGGGACCACGTTTAATATCTTCCAGAATATTTTATTACCATAACTTGAATACGTCGTATATAGACTCCTCTGGATACGGCGTATTGATCCTTGTTCCCTTGTGGTCTTTGGTGAAGTGCTGGCACAGATACGCCGTATCTTCCTTGATGGATACGGCGTATAGGATGTCAGAACAGTATCCTTTAAATGTCTTGGTTTAAGCTCTAGAATTGCGGCCCTTTTAGCTAATCTTTATAAAGTACTCCATAATTACGGCAATTCTCAAATACAAAGATTAAGTAACAGTTCTTTGTAATAATTATACAAAATGGTTTATTTACATGGCATAAATGATGCTATAAAAGTAACATTATTTGATGTCATCATTAGGCAAAAATGGGTCCGCGTTCATACAAGGCAAAATGCCTGAGAAAATGAAGCATCCTGGATTCTTCACCTTACCTTGTGAGCTAGGGGCTCCAAGCCTTTTGATACCTATCGATTTAGGGTCTTGTGTGAATTTAATCCCATTATATCTCTTCAAAAAGCTTAAAATTGGATTATTAGAAGAGACCGATCACGTTTTTAGGTTGGCAGATGGAACTAAGTCTTATCCCGTAGGAATTGTTAAAAATGTAGAAGTCCACATAGGAAGGTTAAAACTTTCAGATGACTTCTATGTCATAGACATGGACAAAGACCCCACTACCCCCCATTACTTGTAGGAAGAGGATTCCTAGCAACTGCTAATGCTGTAATCGACAGTAAAAAAGCCAAAATGGCAGTAGAAGAAGGAGTTACTAGGCCAATATTTTGAGTTAAAGAAATCGACCTAGGAGAAGAAGTGGTACCTTATTGGACTACCCTAGGAAAACGAGAGTCTTATACACCACGACCTAGTACGGATGGAATAGGTGCCCGACCCCCTTACTATGCTAAGAAGGACTTAACTAATCACCATTTGCCTGACGAATGGGAAATCGTTAGAGATGTCATGCTTAACCAATTTAAGGATGTCTTGGTATTTAGAAGGATGGTAGAATTCTTAGGAGTTATACTAATAAATCTTAAGAGAAATATGTGGGAGTTGGAAGAATTGATAAAGAATAGGATAGATTAGACAAGGCCACCAAAAGGCGGAGCTGGACGTGCATGCTAGTCTAGATTGATCGATCTGGATGGAGACGAATTCATTAAATAACAAAAAGCATTTTTAGGAGGCAACCTAATCTTTTATTTTCGCGCATCGTAGGAGTGTCGTTTGTGTTTTAATTCTTTATCATTTGTTTTTATATGTTTGAATTATGTGATCATGCTTTGTTTGTCTTTAACTTCGTCTTAATACACTCTCGGTAATTTTACATCAAATAAGTATAGGGGAAAATATCCGATTTATAAGATTCATTTCAAACATATTAAATAAATTGTTTAGATTAATTCACGTCTTGTGTTATGTTTGTTAGAGTCATATGTTTGTGCTAATAATTCTTGTGGTTTATGCAGTATTTTCCCAAGAAATAAATAATAGAATTGCGTGCAGATTTTTTTTTCAAGATGACTGTGAATTTTTCACACCCGTGTCTGGAAGACCGGCGTCAGGATTTTTCTTGACGGCGTCACGTCTCCAGACTTGTAAAAATTCGAATTTTCTATTATTTTTGAAAATTTAATTTTGTATAATTTACCCGAATTTGTAATTTTTCCTAAAACTTGCAAGCATACACGATTTCATTGTCGCATAATCATCCTATCCTTTACCGATTTCGTGTGTCATAACCCTAATACATCATTGTATATTATTATCTCGCAATTTTACGCTAAGAGTTTATTCTTGGTCTTTGATTTGCATGTTATATTTGATAAGAAGAAACTTTGGAATTCTTAAGAGTTTCATAAAATATAAACTAAGTGGTGATATAACTTGACAATATACATTGTTGTATTTATTTTAAATACATTATTCTTTTACGACATATAGTTAATTAGGTTGCATTTCGAATCATACGTGACGTTTCACTTTATTGATTTTGCTACATTCAATACTTTCACTTGAGGTGAGTTTATAGTCCTACGTTTTACTCGTTTTACATATACTTTATCACTTTTGAGGTGAGAATACATGCGCATTTACAAATAGTTACATACTTGTTGTAGAATATCTTAACACATTAAGGATGGAATTAGTTGAGGGTTTTAGAGAGAAAGATGTGGTTGGATGAACACTAGAGAGAGAAACAAAGAAGAGAATATTAGATTAAGTGTGTGAGAGAAATGAACAACCAACACCCTCTCCATGTGTGGAGAGGGTATTTATACATCAAGCTTGTAACTGTCCATGGGCTTAACTTATGGGCTTTCCATGTGTCTTTGTCCCGGTTAGCTTACTAACATTACATATGATTAATCTACGAGCTATGACTAACTATATTGGAAGTGACTGATACTTTTCATATTTCTAACAATCTCCCCTTAAGGGAGGTCACTCCAATTTACAAGAACTTAAACCTAGCATACTATGCTTTGACTTTAGTCTTGAGCTTGTAGTCTTTAACTTCAATCATTAACTTGTGAATTGATGTAGTGATTATAGACTTCAGGCTTCGACTTGTATCTTTGACTTGACATGAATGTGATCTTGAACTTCTTAAGATTATCAACCAAGCATAATCTCTAATCATCATCTTGGGATCTCTTACCTTCTTGTGATCTTAAGATCGGACCAACATGCTCATACTTTTCTTGATATGATAACTTGAAAGCTTTAATGACGCATCTTTCTTGAAGTTCTTTAACTTTAACACTTTATTGCTTCAAGAAGGACGAATGGTATCAGAGTAGCGGAAGTCTTGAAACATGTACTTGAGATTTCATGATGTCTTTATAAATGTCGGTCGAGTATGAGCATGTGGTATTGGCTTCGACTTGTCATCGGGAAACTGCTACCACTATCAAGAAATCTGCATAAATGGGTTAGTGATAAACAACATATATGGATGAAAGTGGCTTTGTCACTTCGTCGAATACGGTTGTAACAACCACGGTTCCCCGTTATTCAGTATAAATACTGCCTGTGATCAGGTAGAATTCCAAAGAATCTCCTTGACAGGGTTTCGCAGCTGCACTAGCCGTTCTTATTATAGAGCATCTCAAAGCAGACAACTCAATAAGAGTGAACCAGTAAGTTACTATCTTCCCGATTAAGCCGTCAATTCATGTTCAGCTTTCCTATGTCCAGATACCCTTGTGAGGCTTCCCATGGACATAAGATTGAAAATTAATTTAGAAAATTAGTCTGTGTATCAATATGCAAACGGTTCTTATGACACACCAATAGTTTTATCTTTTTTAAAATTCATTCAAATCATAAGCTGGACCGAATCGATATCCAATATCACAAGTTTTAATCCGTATAGGATCTCACAAGTCACCTACCAAGAGCTTGTTTGATGTTGGCTCAAGCGGGATTTCCATCTTCACTGTGAATACTTAAGTATCACTCGGATGTTCTGGCAAAATCACAAGGATAATGCATAGGACTCTTAATATATTTCTTGTTTTCTTTGTGTAAATAAGCAAGCATAATTTTAACAAGTGTGCTAACAAGATTTATAGATGATCTCTTTTGGCTCTAGACTCAATAGTGCACTTTGGTTTTAGTAATCAGAGGCTGGAGCAGACTGCCACCTTTTCAATACCAACTAACTTGGAGTGAGAAAGTTGATAGAAATGCGTGTAATCCTCGTGAGAAATGAAACAGAAATCTTTTAAGAGATTCTGAGTGGCTAGGGAGGGTTGTGCATTGCATCACTGGGTCTATGATGTCAGTCTTCAATGTCAGAAATCATCTTTGTAATTCTAGACAGCAAATGTATTGACCCGGTTTCTGCCTAAGTATAAGGAGGGCTTCTTTCTTTTCACCCTTTATCTTAACTTTTCTTTTTAATTCTTCAACCCCTTCAGCACTTACCGAGACTTCATAACTAGTACCTTTTTGGGTTTGTTCTAGTACTAGCTCCTTCTCAGTCGGAACTTTTCCCTTAATCTCGCTTTACTCCTTTTTTTATACCTAAGGACTTCTACACTATCTAGTGGAATATCCCTGAGTAGATCCCTCTGGTTTTGGTTGGATCATGGGAATAGATACCTAAACTTAACCACCTTATAACTCTAATACAGTAATTTAAATGGTCGGTCTTTGATACTTCCACATTTTAGTCATCACTTAACCATTTGCTCCCCCTTCATATGTGCATTGATTAATTAAAAGAGTTTAGCACATATATGGGAAAGCGTATACTTAAGATCATAAAAATCACATTATTAGCCATATATTTTAATCACATTTTCTCCCCTTATCAAAAATGTCAAATCTCGTAATATTTTTGGATATCAATTGATTCAAATATTCATGGTTTCGGGAAAAAAATGTCCAATTATTAACAAGCCGATAATTGGAACATCTTGATGCTCCCCCTCAAATTATGAGGGAATTATATGGTGTTTGAGTATTTTAATTTGAATTTTTTTGAATTTACTAAGAAATTCTTGAAAATTCATACTCAAACACTATATATGCCTACTTTTAAGTCTACACTACATATATACATATTCATAAGTTTATAAAATATACAAAATGACCTTATGATGACGAACACAATATGACAAAGTCATATTGTTCGTTGAAGTAGCCGAAGGTCAGTTCCGTAATCCTTTCCACCAACAAACTTTTCGAGACTCCTCATCAACCTTCGTTCTTTCAACTGCTTGTCAATCGCCTTAATCATGATATTAACTCTTTTCTTCTCTAATGTACTCCATCTTCTCTTTGGCAGGTACTCCATTTGGATATTCTTTGTTATGTCATCCAGCGAAGTTTGAAGCCCAGTTAATGTCCTATCACTGAACTTGTAAAGTTCGTCTGATCGCATCAACCTGTTTCTCCCATTGTTGTCGACATAAATGAATCCTTGAGGGTCTTGATATGGAGTGTATGGGTCCCTTTTCCTGATTCTGAATTTGGTAGTTTCTGGCTTGGTGACATTAATCTTATTCTAGTAATTAAGTCTAATCTTTTGGCTTATTTGGAGAGCCCATAAGCTCTTTATTAAGCCCCTTCAATTTCAGCCCTTAGAAAGCTTTTTAGATAGCTTATTTTTAAGCTAGAAGTTGCCTTTTGACTGTTTTGCTTAGGCTTAGTTTAGAGACTGCTTATTTTTCTCTTTGGCTTATTCAGCTTATTTCATAAGCCCATTTGTATTCCTAGTAGCTTTTTAGGATAGAGTGTTAAGATTTTTGCTTATTTCTCATTTTCCTAGCTTATTTGTCCAATAGTTAAGCCCTTTTCACTTTTTAGCTTAATTTTAGCTTTCTGTCAAACATAGCTTCTTTCAGCTTATTGAGTTTTAGCATCTAGCTTTTTAGAGCTTATCTAGTTTAGTTTAGACAACCCTTTTAGATTTTTTTAGTCCTGTCTAGCTTAAGTGCTGCCCAAAAGTCCAAAAGACTTAAGCATTTTTGCCCTTTAAGCTTGTTTTAGTTTCTGTCAACTTAAGCTCCTCTTTAAGCTTATTTAATTTTAGCTTTTAGCTTCTTTAGTGCTTATTTAGCTTAAGATTAGATAGTTCTTTTAGCTTTTTTGTCCAAGTCCTAGCTTATTTGTCCCAAGTGTCCCAATGACTTAGCCAATTTTAGCCTTAAGCTTGTATTAAGCATTCTGTCATTTTTTTTAGCTGTTTTTAAGCTTATTTATAGCTTTTCAAAAAAAGTCATAGTTGAGAAAGTTGTTAAGCCCCACCGAGCTTAACAACTTTGCTTTACAAAGTTTTCCAAAAAAAAAAAAAAAGGAGACAAGGGGTGACCCGGGTGAGCAAGACTCGAACCCGGGTCTCAACCCTCGTACACCTCTCTTTTGTACACAACACATACCGCTGCGCCCTTGGGACTTTTTCGTTATAGTCCCAAGGGCTGTGGTATTTAAGTACGTTTTGGCTTAATAAGCCCATAAGCTGTTATAGCTTATTTCGGGCTTATTTATTAAGCCAATTTTTTGTTTCTTATTTTTCGTAGGTTAATCTAGGTATCTAGTATTTTTAGTAAAATTTTCAGAATTTTTCGAAGTCATTTAGTATTTTTTACAATTTAATTTAGTTAAAAGTTTTAAAAATTCATAAAAAATACAAAAATTATCAAAAAAATATTTTTCTTTTTTAGAAAATTTTCTTTAGTCATATAGTTTGTAGGAAAAATATAAAAATTTTCGTAGGGTTATTTTTACAACTTTTTGCTTTTTAAAGAACGGGTCCGGGTGCGGTTTTTTGTGTTGACTCGTTTTTGGGTTAACGATACTCCGTTGTCGGTCTAGTTCTTTTTATTCTTCGTTATTTGTTTCCCTAGAAAATAGTTTATAAGCGAAAATTTCTTTCGTAGGGTTAATTTTAAAGATTTTAGGTTTTTCCCCTTTTGTTCGGGATTAGTGTGCTCCGTTTTTCAAGTATTTATAGAGGACAAAAACTGACCGTTGCTGCTGGCGGTCCCGACGGTCCCTTATACATAAGGGGGCCGCCGGCCTATAGGGGGGCCGCCAGTAGACTCCGCGCCCTTTTTTGTCCTTTTGTGGTGAAGGTTGTATCTGGGCTGGAACCTTCTGTTTTGGGGGGAAAATTTGAAATTCAAATTTTATGTTTTTAATAAAACATTTTCTTTAATTAATAAATGATTTGTTTTTATATTTTTATAAAAACATTTTTGTAGAAGTATAAGGTTTAAAGAAAAATTATTTTCTTGATCACTAATCATGTTTAATGATTTGTTTATCCATACCTTAAGTGATTAATCATAGAAGTAGAATTTAATGATTAGTAATTTATAAACGTTTAATTTTATCGTAAACGTTTTCACATTTTGTTATTATCAAAACATTGAGAGATCGAAAATTATAAATAACGTTTTTGAGCATTATTTGTATTAACAATCACTATTACAAATGTTTGATTCCCGAGATTTCTTTCCTCCCGAGGAGATTTCACCACCTAAAGACATTGAGACTCCTGTTGAATCAACCATTCCAATATCTCCATCTTCATCAGTAGGATCTTCATCACCAGTTAGGTCAACTACACCACCACCAGACTATCCCTTTGATAAGCCTATCTTCGCAGAGTTAGATAACTCATTATGGATCATACCGCGACCACTAGGAAGTGAACCAGTCCCCGAGGAACCTAATGAGTCAAATGCTTGTGAAAGTATTCATCTCTGGAAATGATTATTGAGAATATCCAAGTTTGTCATCAAGGGTCTTCTGAGCAAGATTCAAGAACTCAAAAACAACAAGGGAGAACCACCAGATTAAATCTGTGTCATTTATAACTTTCTAGAATCTAACCACTAGATGTATGGTATAAATAGTGACACTGAAAAAAAAATTAGTGTAAATTTTCTTTTTATATTTCTATTTTGTGCATGCGCACTCGTTCTCAAGCCCGTAAACGTCGACAACAACAAGTCCGACAAACTTCTGTTGAATCACCCAATCTTGAGAAACCAAATAACAATCAAGAAACTTTCAATCATCCCATAGTTACGATGGCCGATAATCGTACTATGGCGCAATTACTCGAAGCACCCACCGAGGGTTACGAGGATGCGATCGTTGTTCCCGAAATTACCGCGAACAACTTTGAGATCAAGCATGGTCTACTTAATCTTGTTCAAAACAAGCAATTTTTTGGACATGATAAAGAAGACCCACATGCTCACATCCGATATTTCAACAAGATCACTTCTACGATGAAGTTCCCGAACGTCCCGAGTACGTCGGTTAAGCTTATGCTTTTCCCATTTTCCCTCGAGGGAGCCGCCCGGATTTGGCTTGAAAAAGAACCCCCTCGATCGATTCTTACATGGGATGATCTTGTTTCGAAATTCATTAACAAATTCTTCCCTCCCTCTAAAACAACAAATCTTCGAAATGAAATCACGAGATTTCAACAAAAATTTGATGAAACGTTTTACGAGGCATGGGACCGATTCAATGATCTTCTTAGGGGATGCCCGCATCATGGGTTTTCAGAATTGCATCAACTCGATACATTCTATAATGCCCTAAATTCGAATGATCAAGATTCATTGAACTCCGCTGCGAGTGGTAACTTTTTGGATAAAATGCCTCGAGAATGCCTAAAAATCATCGAGAGCAAATCCAAAGTTCGTCAATCACGAAGCAAGGCAGTCGTTGCCAAAGTGAGTATGAGCTCTTCTACCCCAGCAGTTTCACCCGATGTTGCTGAACTTAAAGATATGGTTAGAGCATTGATTCTCGATAAGAAAAACCAAACTCCAGCTCCCGCTCCCGTAAAAGCGGTCGAGCAAAGTTGTGTAACTTGTGGGGGTGGTCATTCTTACCAAAATTGTCCAGCCACCGATGGCAACATTTATCGTGACAATATCCAAGAGTATGTGTCACAAGCCGCTGCGGCAAATTTCAACCAAGGAAATACCGGTTACCGACCTCAGATGGTTGCAAATCAAATTCGACCTCCCGGTTTTCCTCCCGTTCAAAGCCATCAAGGAAATAATCAAAACAATTTCAATCGGGGAAACAATTACAATCAAAACCGAGGGAACAATTTCAACCAAAGCCAAATTTACCGACCCCAGGTTAATCAACCACCAGCTTACCAAGCTCCTGTTCCTCAGACACATGGTGTGTCCAAAACTGATTTTGACAACTACGTCAAGGCTAATGATGCAGTTCTGAGGAACATGCAAAACCAAGCAAACCTACAAAACCAAATGGCCTATTTAACCGACATGCTTTCCAAAGTTGTGACTTCTTAATACCGGCCTCTATTCTCAGGTTCGGGAATCTCCGACCCGTTGTTTCAAACCTCCTGTTTATTCACAGTCCAATAAAATCCAACTTCCGAGCCCGATGTTGCTCCCGTTAGTGCTCCGATGCCTAACCAACGAACATCAATTCCATTTCCTTCAAGAAGAAATGATGAAAGGCGCCGTGAAAAAGCTAACGATCAAATTGAGAAATTCTACGAAATCTTTAGAGATTTGAGTTTCGAAATTAGCTTTACGGATGCCTTGACCCTTATGCCAAAATTTGCCTCGACTCTAAAAACTTTAATCGGAAACAAAGAGAAGTTGAGTGAAATGGCTAGAACTTCATTGAACGAGAATTGCTCAGCAGTCATCCTAAATAAGTTACCAAAAAAACTTGGAGACCCTGGCCGATTTCTTATTCCATGTGAATTTTCTGGGATTAATACATGCAACGCCTTGGCCGATCTCGGCGCAAGCATTAATCTTATGCCATATTCCGTCTGGAAAGATCTCTCTCTTCCCGAACTAACCCCAACTTGCATGACGCTAGAGCTAGCGGACCGTTCAATCACTGAACCGATCGGTATCGCCAAAGACGTCCGTTTAATGGTGGGAAAGTTCCAGTTTCCAGCAGATTTTATGGTCGTAGATTTTGAACCAGACCTCTAGTACCTCTAATTCTCGGGAGAAGTTTCTTAAAGCTAGTCGTGCATTGATAGATGTTTACGAAGGTGAAATAACCCTTCGTGTTGGCAAAGAGGCCATCACCTTCAATCTGGACCAAACTTCGAGATACACGGCTAATTACAATCATATGACGGCGAACCGAATCGACGTCATTGAATTGGCAAGTGAAGAATACTCGCAAGAAGTTTTAGGTTTTTCTGATTCAGTTGCATACGGTAATCCTTCTCCGGATTACGATCCAATTGTTTCAAATTCTTCACCAACACTAACTCCCTTCGGGGATAGTGATTTTCTCCTTCTCGAAGAAGCCAACGCTTTTATAGCTATCAATGACGAGCCAATTTCACGGGAAATTGATGCTACTTACTATGATCCGGAGGGTGACATTCTTGTCCTCGAAGCACTTCTCAATAGTGAACCGTTACCTCCTCTTCCGAATCATAAAGATTATTCGCCCGGAATCCGGAAAGAACTCAAAGTTGTTGAAGCTAAAACCGTTAAATCATCAATTGATGAGCCTCCCGAGGTTGAACTCAAGGACTTGCCACCTCATTTAGAATACGCATTTTTGGAAGGCGACGACAAGTTGCCCGTCATAATTGCGAAAGACTTGAAGGATGAGGAGAAGGCAGCTCTTATCAAGGTTCTAAAGTCCCACAAGCGAGCCATCGCTTGGAAACTCTCCGATATCAAGGGTGTTGATCCAGAGTTTTGTACTCACAAAATCCTTATGGAAGAGGACTACGAACCAACAGTTCAGAGTCAAAGACGGGTAAACCCAAAGATCCACGACGTCATCAAAAAAGAGGTTGAAAAACTTCTTGACGCCGGATTAATTTATCCGATCTCTGACAGTCCATGGGTAAGCCCGGTACACTGTGTACCAAAGAAGGGTGGCATAACCGTCGTCAAGAATGATGATAATGATTTGATACCAACTCGATTGGTCACGGGGTGGAGAGTGTGCATTGACTATAGAAAGTTGAATGAAGCCACCCGAAAAGACCATTTCCCATTGCCCTTCATGGATCAAATGCTCGAAAGACTCGCGGGAAACCAATACTATTGTTTCCTCGATGGCTTCTCGGGTTATTTTCAGATTCCTATAGACCCGAAGGACCAAGAAAAGACAACATTCACTTGCCCATACGGATAAGTTCGCTATCGCCGCATGCATTTTGGGCTATTGTAATGCACCGGCACGTTTTAGGCGATTATGATGACAATCTCCCATGACATGATCAAAAAAAGCTAGAAGTGTTCATGGATTTACTCATCGATTCGGAGATTCTTTTTTCTACATGCCTATCCCATTTGGAAAAGATGTTGTAAACGGTGTGAAGATACCAATTTGTCCCTAAATTGGAGAAAAACCATTTTATGGTTAAACGAAGGCATTATTCTGGGACACAAAGTTCTACGTTGGGATATCTAGCGTTCGATCTTGCTAAAGTTGAAGTCATAGCCAAGCTCCCTCACCCGACTATTGTGAAAGGTGTCCGTAGTTTTCTTGGGCATGCCAGTTTTTACCGACGTTTCATACAAGACTTTTCGAAAATTGCCCGTCCAATGACCCACTTGTTGAAAAAAGAGATACGTCCTTTTTCTTCCAAAAGAGTGTATCGAATCCTTTAATACACTTAAAATAAAATTGACCGAGGCTCCAATTTTGATTGCTCCCGACTGGGACTTGCCCTTCGAACTAATGTGTGATGCAAGTGATTTTGCAATTGGGGCAGTCCTAGGGCAACGAAAGAACAAGCATTTCTAACCAATTCACTATGCCAGCAAGACAATGACCAAAGCTCAAGCACACTACACTACGACCGAAAAGCATTACTTGCCAGTAGTGTAAGCTTGTGAGAAGTTATGGTCAATCTCGTTTTGTCCAAGAGCTTAGTGTATACGACTCTGTGATCACCCGCGGTTTTGATATCAAAGTTTGTATGCTTAAGGGCCCAGTAAGCTTTGTGCTCCAACTCGACCGGCAGATGACATGCCTTTCCATATACAAGCTTGTACGGAGTGCACCCGATGGGTGTTTTGTAAGCTGTACGGAAGGCCCAGAGAGCGTCATCCAGTTTGTCCGACCAAGAGGCACGATTTTCGCCCACGGTCCTTTCAAGAATTCGTTTTAAGCCACGATTTGATACCTCAACTTGCCCACTTGTTTGTGGGTGATACGCGGTGGAGAGACGATGAGTGACCCCGTATTTAAGCATGACCTTTGCAAACTGGTCATTGCAAAAATGGGTTCCGCGATCACTTATGATTGCACGAGGGGCACCAAATCTGGAGAAGAGAGATTTAAGAAATTTGCAAACAACCCGGGCATCATTGGTGGGGAGCGCTTTCGCTTCAACCCATTTTGATAAGTAATCGACTGCCACGAGTATATATTTGTTCCCTCTTAAAGACGGGAACGGCCCCATAAAATCAATGCCCCAAATGTCAAAGATTTCGCAAACTTGGATAGAGTTTTGTGGCATCTCATCACGTTGCGAAATTTTGCCTTGACGTTGACAAATGTCACATCGGGTGACAAAGTCATGGGCATCCTTGTAGATTGTGGGCCAATAAAATCCTGAATCGAAGATCTTTTTAGCGGTGTAATTGGCACCGTAGTGTCCCCCGGTGGGTCCACTGTGGCAAGCTTTGAGAATGTCAAAAGCTTCTTGCCCCGAAACACAACGCCTAATTACTTGGTCAGCACATATCTTGAATAGAAAGGGGTCGTCCCAGAAATAATGTTTGACATCTTTGAAAAATTTGTTTTTCTGTTGGGACGACATTCCCTTGACAATGAAGTTCCCCGCATGGTAGTTTGCGAAATCTGCAAACCATGGGGTACTATCATCACGAAGAGCAACCGATCCAAGAGTTTCGAGTGGAAATGTTTCCGTAATTTCCTTGTTCTCGAACTCATCTTGGTGAGGGTTCTCAAGTCTGGAGAGATGATCGGCGGCTAGATTTTCTGCTCCTTTTTTGTCTCGGATCTCAACATCGAATTCTTGGAGCAAAAGGATCCACCGCATTAGTCTTGCCTTAGCATCTTTTTTAGCAAAGAGATACTTTATAGCAGAATGGTCAGTATACACTATGCTCTTGGACAAAACGAGATATGACCGGAACTTCTCAAAAGCGTACACTACGGCAAGTAATTCTTTTTCGGTCGTAGTGTAGTGTGCTTGAGCTTCGGTCATTGTCTTGCTGGCATAGTGAATTGGTTGGAAATGCTTGTTCTTTCGTTGCCCTAGGACTGCCCCAATTGCAAAGTCGCTTGCATCACACATTAGTTCGAAAGGCAAGTCCCAGTCGGGAGCAATCAAAATTGGAGCCTCGGTCAATTTTCTTTTAAGTGTATTAAAGGATTCGATACACTCTTTTGAGAAGAAAAATGGAGTCTCTTTTTCAAGCAAGTGGGTCATCGGACGGGCAATTTTTGAAAAGTCTTGTATGAAACGTCGGTAAAAACCGGCATGCCCAAGAAAACTACGGACACCTTTGACAGTAGTCGGGTGAGGGAGCTTGGCTATAACTTCAACTTTAGCACGATCGACCTCAATTCCCGACTTAGAAATTTTGTGTCCAAGAACAATGCCTTCCTTCACCATGAAATGGCTTTTCTCCCAATTTAGGGACAAATTGGTGTCTTCACACCGTTTTAACATTTTTTCCAAATAGGATAGGCATGTAGAGAAAGACATCCGTAAGACCGAGAAGTTCATCCCCCCCCCCACCCGCCCCCCCCCTCCCCCCCACCCCCCACCCACCCCACCCCATCCATGAACACTTCCATTGTTTTTTCGATCATGTCATGGAAGATTGCCATCATACATCATTGAAACGTGCCAGGTGCATTGCATAACCCAAAAGGCATGCGACGATAGGCGAACGTTCCGTATGGGCAAGTAAATGTTGTCTTCTCTTGATCCTTCGGATCTATAGGAATCTGAAAATAACCCGAGAAGCCATCCATGAAACAATAGTATTGGTTTCCCGCGAGTCTTTTGAGCATTTGATCCATGAAGGGTAATGGG
Organism: Tanacetum coccineum; assembly: GCA_026074375.1. Classification (NCBI taxonomy): domain Eukaryota; kingdom Viridiplantae; phylum Streptophyta; class Magnoliopsida; order Asterales; family Asteraceae; genus Tanacetum; species Tanacetum coccineum. Next base: position 52,681 of record BQNB010010276.1, read on the forward strand.
AAATGGTCTTTTTGGGTGGCCTCATTCAACTTTCTATAGTGAATGCACACTCTCCACCCCCTGACCAATCGAGTTGGTATCAAATCATTATCATCATTCTTGATGACGGTTATGCCACCCTTCTTTGGTACACAGTGTATCGGGCTTACCCATGGACTGTCAAAGATCGGATAAATTAATCCGGCATCAAGAAGTTTTTCAACCTCTTTTTTGATGACATCGTGGATCTTTGGGTTTACCCGTCTTTGACTCTGAACTATTAGTTCGTAGTCCTCTTCCATAAGGATTTTGTGAGTACAAAACTCTGGATCAACAGCCTTGATATCAGAGAGTTTCCAAGCGATGGCTCGCTTGTGGGACTTTAGAACCTTGATAAGAGCTGCCTTCTCCTCATTCTTCAAGTCTTTCGCATTTATAACGGGCAACTTGTCGTCGCCTTCTAAAAATGCGTATTCTAAATGAGGTGGCAAGTCCTTGAGTTCAACCTCGGGAGGCTCATAAGATCAAATGATTGTTTTAAGGTTTTTGCTTCCAACAACTTTAGTTCTTCGGATTTCGGGTGAATAATCTTTATGATTCGGAAGAGGAGGTAACGGTTCACTATTGAGAAGTGCTTCTAGAATAAGAATGTCACCCTCCGGATCATAGTAAGTAGCATCAATTTCCCGTGAAATTGGCTCGTCATTGATAGCTATAAAAGCATTTGCTTCTTCGAGAAGGAGAAAATCACTATCCCCGAAAGGAGTTAGTGTTGGTGAAGAATTTGAAACAATTGGATCGTAATCCGGAGAAGGATTACCGTATGCAACTGAATCAGAAAAACCTAAGACTTCTTGCGAGTATTCTTCACATGCCAATTCAATGACGTCAATTCGGTTTGCCGTCATATGATTGTAATTAGCCGTGTATCTCGAAGTTTGGTCCAGATTGAATGTGATGGCCTCTTTGCCAACACGAAGGGTTATTTCACCTTCGTAAACATCTATTAATGCACGACTGGTCTTTAAGAAACTTCTCCCGAGGATTAAAGGTACTCGGGGGTCTGGCTCAAAATCAACGACCACAAAATCTGCTGGAAACTAGAACTTTCCCACCATTAAACGGACGTCTTTAGCAATACCGATCGGTTCAGTGATTGAACGGTCTGCTAGCTCTAGCGTCATGCAAGTCGGGGTTAGTTCGGGAAGAGAGAGATCTTTCCAGACGGAATATGGCATAAGATTAATGCTTGCGCCGAGATCGGCCAAGGCGTTGCATGTATTAATCCCAGAAAATTCACATGGAATGAGAAATCGGCCAGGGTCTCCAAGTTTTTTCGGTAACTTGTTTAGGATGACTGCTGAGCAATTCTCGTTCAATGGAGTTCTAGCCATTTCACTCAACTTCTCTTTGTTTCCGATTAAAGTTTTTAGAGTCGAGGCAAATTTCGGCATAAGGGTCAAGGCATCCGTAAAGCTAATTTCGAAACTCAAATCTCTAAAGATTTCGTAGAATTTCTCAATTTGATCGTTAGCTTTTTCACGGCGTCTTTCATCATTTCTTCTTGAAGGAAATGGAATTGATGTTTGTTGGTTAGGCCTCGGAGAACTAACGGGATCAACAACGGGTTTGGAAGTTGGATTTTGAGATTGGACTTGAACAACCGGAGGTTGGACGTCTTCGGTGCTTCCGTTATTAGTAGGAAGTATCGTGTCCTTTGCAACCTCGGTATCACGATTCATCACTTTCGCAGGAGAAGATGAAGTAGAAGGAATCGCGGGTCCTTGATATGCAACACCACTTCGGGTGGTGATACCTTTCAAATCTTCCTTTGGGTTGGTAATGGTGTTACCTAGGAGAGTTCCCGAACCTGAAGTAGAGGCGGTGTTCATTTTGATAAAGTTACCTAGCATACTTTCAAGCCTTTGATTTGAAGTAGCCAAGTTGTTCAATTGAGTCTGCAGGTTTTGACCTTGGTTTTGCAAAACTTGATTTTGGTTTTGCATATTCCTCATAACCGCATCATTAGCTTTTACGTAGCTATCAAAATCGGTCTTAGACACACCTTGTGCCTGAGGAATGGAAGCTTGGTAAACAGGAGCTTGATAAGCTGGTGGTTGATTAACCTGGGGTTGGTAAATTGGTCCTTGACTAAAATTATTACCCCGATTTTGGTTAAAATTGTTCCCCCGATTTTGGTTGAAATTGATCCCCCGATTTTGGTTGTTTTGATGGTTTTGCATAGGTGGAAAACCGGGAGGTCGAATTTGGTTTGCAACCATTGGAGGTCGAGCACTGGTATTTCCTTGATGGAAATTAGCCGCAGCGGCTTGAGAAACGTAAGCTTGAATATTGTCATGATAAACATTGCCATCGGTGGCGGGACAACTTTGATATGAATGAGCTCCACCGCAAGTCACACAACTTTCCTCGACCGCTTTTACGGACGCGGGAGTTTGGTGAGCGGGAGCTTGGGATTGATTTTTCTTATCAAGGAGCAATGCTTTGACCATATCTTTGAGTTCGGAGACATCGGGAGAGATTCCGGAGGTGGAAGTGCTTGTACTCACTTTAGCAACAACGGGTTTGCTTCGTGAATTACGAACTTTGGATTTGCTCTCGATGATTTTTAGACATTCTCGGGGCATTTTATCCAAAAAGTTACCACCCGCGGCGGAATTCAATGAATCTTGATCATTTGTGTTCAAGGCATTATAGAATGTATCGAGTTGATGCAATTCGAAAACCCCATGGATGCGTGGCATGCCCTAAGAAGGTCATTGGAATCGGTCCCATGCTTCCATAAAACGATTTCGTTCAAATCTTTGCTAGAAATCTCGAGATTTCATTTCTAGATTTGTCGTTTTAGAAGGAGAAAAGAATTTGTTAACGAATTTTGACACAAGATCATCCCATGTAAGAATCGATCGAGGGGGTTCTTTGTCAAGCCAAATCCGGGCTGCTCCCTCGATTGGGAAAAGTGGTGAAAAAGCATAAGCTTAAAAGACGTACTCGGGACGTTCGGGGAACTTATCGTAGAAGTGATCTTGTTGAAAATATCGGATGGTGAGCATGTGGGTTTCTTTATATGTCAAAAAATTGTGTTTTGAACAAGATTATTGTGACCTTGCTGATCCTAAAATTTGTTTGCGTTGATCTCGGGTACAACGTTCACATCCTCGTATCCTCGGTGGGTGCTGAGAGCAATTGAGCCTAGTTACGATTATCGGTCAATCGTTAACTATGGTAGGATTGAAAGTTTCTGATGTTAGTTGGTTTCTCAGATTGGTGATTCAAAGGAAGTTTGTCGGGACTTGTGTGTTGTCGACGGTCTACGGGCTTGAGAAACGTTGTGCGCATGCACAAAATAGAAATTTAAAAAAAGAAAATTTACACTAATTTTTTTTTTTTTTGGTTTTTCAATTATTTATTCACAATTGATTTTAACGGACAACGAGATAAGACAACTTCAACCAAATAATCTACTTACTTCACGGTAGCTCTCAAAAAGATAAACGCACAGGTGAGCGGAGGAGTAGGAATAGCGCGAAGCTTATTTCTCCTTTCGGGTCGTAGTTCCTCGGAACAACCCTCCTTATACCCACTTTATAGTTTGTTTAACTTTTCAAGGTGAGCCGTACGTCGTAAGAGACACAAATGGCAAGTTTTTAAATCTTTTGTTCGAGTTGGGAACCAACAAGTTCACCGGAAGTTATTATGATAATACCTCAATTGAGAATATTATATTTTGGTATTTTTACCAATTTGTGAATTTTATTTCTTTTTATGGACAATGTTTTTATATTTTTGGTTTTTCTTTTGTTTTTATATGATAATTATACTAAAAGAAATGAAAAATATTTTTGTATTTTTTATATTTTTATGAAAATAAAAGAAATATTCACAAATTCAAACACAATTTGTCAAACGTAACGATAATCGTTTTCACAGCCTCCCCGGCAACGGCGCCAAAAATTGATTCGTCAATAATATATATATAATATATAAGCAAACACTCAACCAATTACCTTTACACAAGGAATGGTCAAAAGTTCACCAAAATAAAATATATATGTAGCCGGAAGTATGATTCCCGGGTCGTTATGTCCCAACGAGGCTTGAATGGAAAATCGAATGACGAATTGATGATTGATGTTTGAATATGACAAGGTTATGATGGGTTTTCTATTTCTACCAATTAAATATACAAAAACGATTAAATAAAACCTAAAAACGAAAGCTAAATAACTTAAATCCTAAAACGGGCACGAAAAACGAGGGTCAAAAACCTAAATTTTGCAAATTAAACCCTAAAACAAATTTAAAAGCCAAAATAGATTCTAAATGACAAATAACGAAGTTTAAAAAAAACTAGACTAAAAACGGAGGTCGTTTGACCCAAAAACGAGTCAAGACAAGAACGGGATCAAAACCCGTTCTTTAAAAATAAAATTTTTGAAAAAATGAACCTACGAAACTTTTAACATTTTTCCTACAAAATATATAAAAAAAGAAAATTTTAGAAAAAAGATTTATATTTTTCTGATTAATATTTTATTTTTTATGATTTTTTAAAGTTTAAAAAGAAAATAAATTATAAAAAATACTAAAACTTTATAAAAAAATCTGAAAAATTTACACAAAATAGCTAAGGTGACAAGGGTCCTAGGAAAAATAAGCTAGGTCGCACAGCTTATCTAATAAGCTGTCAAATAAGCTGTCACAGCTTATAAGCTATTGGGCCAAAACCTACTTAAATACCAAAGCGCCCAAGAGTCTTACAGAAAAGACCCAAGGGCGCAGCGGTAGAGTGTGTAGTGTGGAGGGTTGAGAGTGGTAGAGGTCGGGGGTTCGAGTCTTGCTCACCCCCGACTTCCTACTTTCCCCTTTTTTTTTGAATTTTTTTTACAAACTTGAAAAGTGCTTATAAATAAGCACTTTTTATAATTACAAGTTTTTACACAAACTTATAAATAAGCTGGAAAAAGGGCTTAAAAATGGCAGTTTCACTTTTTTAAGCTAAGACTAAAAATGTTAATAAGCTAATAAGTTCAAACAAGCTTTAACTAAACTAAATAAGCTAAGAATGGCTTAAGGCCAACATAATAAGCACAAATGAAAAGCTTAAAGTCAAAAATAAGCAAGAAAAAAATGAAATAAGCCCAAGGGCTTATAACTGTTTTGCTTATGACTAAATGAATTCAAAACAACTCTTAAACATTACCCAAACTTAAAATCGAAGATTATGCACCTAAAATTCATAAAAAGTCCACATATTCAACTCATAGTTACAAAAACATGAAAACCTTGGAAAACTTAAATCAAACTTATAAAAACTTGCTTAAACATTGATATTTAATGATTTGAAATTGGATTTATGGACTTTGAATGACCAAAACATGATTTTTACAAAAACAGTGGTTGAAACACAAAGCCCCCTTAAGTAACTTTTTAAACCAAATTAAGCTTCTAAATCACAAAATTAGTTCACGAACCCTTAATACCAGATATTGGACATCTAAATATGAACCTAATAAGCAACTCTAATCCATAAAATAAGCAAGAACAACACCAAAACATATTATGCTATTAGAGATGGATTTAAAGCAAATTTTTAGCAAAAACTTAAAAATAAGCAAAAACAGCTTTAAACTTGCATAAACTTGATCAAATTACATCAAGTAATAGAACAATTAAGCATTTATAAGGCAGTAAATAAGCAATTATTAAGCTAAAAATAAGCAAGTGCATATAAAATGGCATGAAAAATGAAATTTTGTGACTTGAGTAAGGTCCAAATGGTTTGGTTAGGAACTATAGCTTCCAAATCATTCCTTTTCACCAATATAGCTTAACAATAAGCACTAAACCAAGGCCATCAATATTTCTATGCTCCTTGATTCATGACAGATTCTTTTTTGTGATTATTTTTTTTATATTTTTGCGAAGAAATTTAAGAAATTAAGACAAACCTAAGCTACAAAAGAGCTCCCATTGATTAAGATTGAGTAACTTATTAGGCTTATTTAGAGCTGTTATTCCTTTGTATACAAGTATAATAGATTAAAAAAAAAGGTCAATATTACTAAAATGCTTCAAACTTTTCATTAAACTTAAAGATTACAAGATTGGTAAAAATAAACTGATAATAAGCTATACGTGACTTGCAAAAAAATAAGCTGAAGAATAACAGATGATCTCCTAGGGCTTTACATTTGAGCCCTATTATAATAAAAACTAGCTAAGTCTTTCATTCCTTGATTGTGTGTTTCTTAGTGAGAGGCTTCAGCAGCTGGGTTTGTTGTGTGAGTGTCTTCAAAAATCAATTCCCAGACCATCCAAGATAAACTTGTGCTTCTTTGCAATCCATCACAGCCCTTGAATCTTCTTTATCTTTGAAAAAGTTGAGGATTGCCAAGGTGTCATGGCAACATGTGACATGGGGGAGGTAGTGGAGGTGGAAGAGAGGTTTTATCCAGGGGTTTTTCGAGGAGTTGCAGGGTAAAAGAGTTATGTATGGGGAAGATGAACTGATGGAGGGAAACATGGTTTTTGGGGGTTGGGGATAAACAGGGTAAGGTTTGGTGTTTGTACAAGTTTGGCCCCTCATGGATATAACTAGTGTTGCAATTTAAGTCCTTGTGGTGTAAACCTTTTGGGGTTTTGGTAGATTAAGTCCCTTAACTCTTATATATCATTACAAATGTCTAGTCCTTGTGTTATCTTCAAGTTTGGGGTTTGGCAGAGTTTTGCCCCTCTGTTGTATTTTAAGTAAATTGCAAATTCAGCCCTTGTAGTCTTTTTATCCTTGCAACAACTTAGGGATTTGGCATATGTGGTCCCTCAAGTTGTATTTTCTGCTTCAGTTTCTCGGAGCTGACTTTGACTTTGACTATTTGACTTTTCTGTTGACTTTTTGGCTTGATTGACTCTTTGGCTTTGATTTTACTTCGTCTTCTCACACTTTTCCATTCCGTGCTCAGTTTTGTCGTTTTTGGCTTTGTTTTTCGTCCTTTTGTATGAATACCATTTCCACTGCAAAAACAATTTGCAAAAACAAAAATAAATTTGGCAGAGTTTTTGTACTTTATTTGTAGTAATTTAAGCATGTTGTATTGGAACCTAAAAAGATGAGCACATTTTAGCATTCCTGACTATGCCTTTTATATGGTCCTTGCGTCCTTGTGCATTGTCGGGCCAAGTAGTAACAAAGTCCTCAATGCTATGCAACGACGGCTCGTGTGCCCGCCATGCATGCGTTCACGAGCCTTCGTGTAATCTCCCGCAAGCGTTAGTTTGCTTGTGAAGTCCTACACATCGATAAGCCATGGCCTAAAAAATATTTTTTGTATAGTTATTCCGTTGTTGATGGCGAAACGTTGTGATTTTACGCTGTATCGCATATGCACTTTTTCATTTCTGCTGGTAAAGTTTCATCCATGAGGTATACATGAATTGGAGGTCATCCAGGTATCCCCCTTCTGCCTCTATCACGGCGAGCCACCTCTTTTTTCGTCCGGTCAGTTTTTCGGGATGGATTTTCTTTCAATTCCTCCACCAACACTGTTGCTGAGATGTGCAAAACTGGTGAACGCCATTTTGCTTAATTGCATCTGCTTTTTGTTCTTGCTTCTTGGGATAAGCTACTCTATTGAGTAAGCACAAAAGGTGTAGTCAGTTGCTTTTACCTTTTCTAAGTTATTTGACATGTCTGTTTCTTTCGCGATGTAAGTCCCATTCTCTAGGTTTGCTACCAGTTTGAGTTAATTTACTCAGAGGTTTTTGACACCATCTTTTCTGCTATTCGCAAATTACCGCTATTAATGCTTCGTATTCTGCTTCATTGTTAGTTGTTTCAAACTGAAATCTCAAAGCGTGCGTGAACTCCACTCCCTCCGGATCCGTGAGTATCACTCCTGCTCTGTATCTGTCTCGCAAGATGACCCGTCCGTGAACAAGGTCCACCGTGCTGGGAGCGGCTCTTCTTCTCTTGCGGAGTCGTCCTGTTCTTCCTCCTCTGGCCTTTCCACAATAAAACCGGCTAATACTTGCCCTTCACGATACTCTTGGTCCTGTAAATGTATACCATCTCTCCTTAATAGTATGATCTACTTTTGCATCTCGAACCAAGACTTTTTGGGTTAATGGTACGTTTTTTGATGGGTTGATCTGTTATTACTGTGATAGGGTGAGTTGTAGAAAATATACTTCTTAGCCTTTTGCTGGCATGTATTAATGCCTAGTACTAACTTTTCCATGGCGGTTTGTAGGTTTATTTCTGGGACACCTCTTAGCGCCCGGCTTACAAAGTAAATTGGCATCTGCCTAGCCTCCCTTTCCGTCATGAGTACGGCGCTCACTGCTTCCTTGGACGCTGCCAGGTAGATAATGAGTTCTTCTTGTTCTTCTGGAGCAATGAGCATAGGTAACTTTGCTATATGTTCCTTCACTTGTTTGAATGCAACTTCTGCTTCCTCCGTCCACAGAAAGTTACTATTTTTTGTGTGATTTTTCAAAGTTTTGAAAAAAGGGTAGTTGGATTTCTCCGCTGTTGACTTTGCTATGAAACTGTTTATCGCTTGCCAATTTCACCATTAATTTTTGCCACATCTTTCAAGCATTTTGGTGATTGAAGGCTTAATACGGCATCTACCTTATCCGGGCAAATTTTAATGCCTTTAGTATTGACCTGGTATCCCAAGAACATTCCTTCCTCAACTCCAAAGGTGCACTTTTTTGGGTTCAGTTTCATGTTGATTTTTCTGAGTGTCTTAAATGTTTCAATGTCGCGGATGACTTCATCCTCTGTGCGACTCTTTATAACCAAATCATCCACGTATACCTCGAGGTTTCGACCTATCTATCCATGGAATGTTTTGTCTACGAGCCTTTGATAAGTTGCACCGGCGTTCCTTAGACCAAAAGGCATTTTTGTGTAGCAAAAAATGCCTTGGTTTGTAATAAACGCGGTCTTTTCCTCATCCTCCTCTGCCATTTGTACCCTTGGTGATACACCTTGTATGGTCCAGGAAGCACTTGAAGGGGATCACACAAAGATTCGATCTTTCCGTTATTTCGGCAGAGGGTAACCTCCTTGGGACATGCCTTATTGACGGTCTTTTAAAATCAACACACATTCTCCAACTGTTGTCACTCTTCTTTACCATCACCGGGTTGGAGAGCCAATCATGATAGTGAACTTCTCTCATTATCCCAGCTGTCACCAGATTCTCTAACTTTCGTCTCATTTATTGCTATGTTACTTGCTACCGCTAGGCTACTTTTCTTTTGCCTAACAGGCGTTTATGGACAACCCTTCGTACCATTTTAACTTATGGCTCCGCATATCTGCCTTGGAACGCCGGTCATATCCGTTGGGGGTCCTGGCGAATATGTCCAAACTGCGTTTTGAATAGGTTGCCACAGTTTATCTTCTGGTTTTCTCCGTGAGTTCAGAACCAACTCATTACTGTCTGTTCTGGACGTGTTACAGATTGATTGCCCTTTGATCCTTTCACTCTTTTAACTTTGTTCATCGGTAGGGGGTTGATCTTTCTGGTTCGGAGGCCATCGCACATTCAAAGGGAATGATTTTACTGCTTTTTAGGCGTAGTTATTCCTCCAAATAACTGGGGGAATTTATCATTTCGTGCGTTTTTTGATGGGGCTGCTTTTCATTTTCCGCAACCCTGGTTCTTCCGATGATTCATTAAACGGAGACGTTTTGATCTCACCACCATGAAGTCCCAATTCCATGCTGTTTGTCGTTGAAATGTTCATCTTCCCACTTTCACCAAAAGTGTTATTTGTCCTAATGGCCATTTTATTTCACCATTGAATCCTACTAGCGAAGTTGTGGCCGGAACCATTTGGTTTCTTATTTCTGGACGAAGTCGATTAAAGCAGTGCTCGTAGAGTATTTTGAATGATATTGATCCCTCCGATAATACACCATTTCGGTGGCACTTGGTGCCCTCCAACCTCTGCTTCTATTATTAGGGGGCCTTCCGCTCCCTCATCGTTTCCCCCCATAGGGGTAGGGATGGAATGATATCTCGGGGTCGTGTGAGAGAAACTTTGAGGTTTTTTCTGTCTTACTGCATTTTTCCATTGACTGGATCATTAAAATTGCCTTGTTGCTTCTATTTTCCGGGGTTCTCACCTTCTTTTTTGGATGTATCTTTTCCGCTGTTTTGTTCAGCTCACCGATTATAATGCGGACAGTTTCCCGGCTTTGAGCATTATCTCAATTTGTTTCATTAGTTGGTTGCACATTCATCTGAATTGTGCCCAACATTCTCGGTGAAATTCGTAAAACTTGTTTGCGTTTTGCTTTTCAACCGGGGTTGTCATTGGAGGTGGGGTCTTGAATTTTCCTTTTTCCAAGGCCAAAATTTCCTTCGGAGTTTTCGTGAGAAAAGTGAACCTGTCTTGTCTTTTCTTCGTCTTATGTCGGCTACAGAAGCCCCCCCTTTTTTGAAATTCTGCCTATGGCCCCCCTCCTGGTGTCTCCAGGCCTGAGGAGCTTTCTTCCTTTCTTGATTTGAGGCTGCTTCTTGTCCTTGAAGGAAAGACGTGGCAACCTGCATCATTTCGTCCACTGTTTTTGGAATTTTCTCTTGAAATCTTTTGATGAGCTCAGGATTTGTGATTTCGTGTATGAATCCAGAGATTCTCATGCACTCCGGTGCTCCTTTAACATTTCCACTTTCCGACTTATACCTTTGTATGAAGTCTTTTGTAGACTCTCCGTCTCTTTGCTTGATGTTGTGGAGCACTATGGGATCTCTAATGCACTTTTTCTGTTGTAGATAGTTTTTCAGGAATGCTTCTCTTAAGTCATTGTAGCTGTCTATTGATTCTGGCAGAAGATCGTCAAACCATACTCGGGCGTTTCCGGTGAGCGTGGAATTAAACATTGTGACACTCCATGTGGCATGGCCCATCATTTCCGTTTTTGCAGCTGCCTGGAAGATTTTAATGCTGATCTTCGGGGATCTTACTTTCGTGTATGTTTTCACATGACTTGGCACTTCGTGTTTTCGGGAAATCGAAATTTTGTAGTTCTATAGTGACGGATTCGTGACGTGAAATGGATCAGTCTCGGCACTCATACCCAAGGTTGGGAGGATCATCATCTTCGTCCTGAACTTTTTCCTTCGTGATTTAGACTTCTAGTGTCCACCTTCACTGTCTTCACTTTTAGAGTAATTTTTACGTATACTTGAGCTTTCTGACGGCTTTCGGATGTGCGGGATGTACTCATCCTCTGCCCCCCGAGTCTCTTAAAACAACGGTGCTCTTCTTCTTTTCCTTACTCTTGTATTTCATGCTCGTGGCGATCTGACCTTTCGCGCCTCACAACATTGTGAAGACGTAGGATTGTGGCACGGGGCTACGGGGGGGGGGGAAAAAACAAGAGGTATTTGTCTTCTTGGCGATATTGTCCTGGACTCAGAATACGCTGATTCTTGCGCCCTAGTGATTATTCTTTTGGTTATCGCCAAAGATCGGAGCCTTGTTTCTTCTCCAGCTTTTCTTTCTTTCTTTCTCTTTGCTTCATAACTATACGCCATGATTCGGTCTGATCAGTAGTTTCTCATAGGCTTTTCGCAGAAATCTTCGAGATCAACAGCGGATAGTAGTTCTCTCGAGCCCTGGGGGTTTGCTTGTCCTTTCCCTATACGTTTCCGCACATCGGACATGGGATGGCTAGGGGTAGGTTGTTCGTGATTGCTCATGGTGAGTATTTTCAAGGAACGCAGTTATATCGGTCCCACGGATGGCGCCAACTTGTTAGTACAAAAACTGTGTATGGGGGTGAATATGGGTTTAGATCATCTATTGGGCTGGGCCAATGGATGGGCTGTGGAGGTGTTGTGTTGTGATGTAGATCTTGTACTAATCCAAGTAATGGAGAGATAATCTGCACAAATGAGAGTAAACCGTTAGCCTTACCGCAGGGCGGACCCCGCGATTAAGCTCCGGCGTGTAGAGTAAGTTCAACATGTTTGTCAGAGGATTTTTAGGATATGTGTGCTGAATTAATGAATTAGAAGAATGTTTCTTTATTGGAGGTGTGACAATGACACCCTATTTATAGGCTAAGCCACATACTAGGGTTCCCTAGTATTGCTTGTTACTGTTGTGGCGGGTGGGGTCCTTGTCGGGCCAAAGGGTGTCCTCGTGTAATCGTATCCGCGGTATGCGAGTGATATTCCATGGTCTGCATGTATACGGAGGTTGACCATGGTTTTTTTTTTACGGTCTTTTTAAAGATAACCATCACGTGCGTCTTTGGAATATCCGGAGTCTGACCCTTTGTCAGGCTTAGTAATCCGGCTATTCGTTGTATTGGGCCTGGGCCCATATGCGTATATTATGAACTAAGCCCAGTAAGCTTGATGTTCGTACTATACGTCATCACTCAGGTAGACTCAGATTTTGACTCATTACCCACTTAGCTATAAACATATTATCTGATCCATTGTGTAAAAACACAACCTAAATTGACCTATTCCTAGCTAATATTTCGAAATTCTCACCTCTATACTTAGAACTCAAGATGTACATGATATCAGTAAACTAAACTTCAAAACTGAACTCAAGATAGCCTGTTACTGGCATGGCTTTCACTACAACATTTGCCTTTTTCCCCAGCAACAAATCCGGGGTATCCCGAGCGACTTGTCGCTGGGGATATGTTTCCCGGGCAACTTGTCGCCCGGGATATGTCGAGCGGAAAAGCTCGAAGGGGATACGTTCCTGGGCGACTTACCCGGGCGACATCGTGGGGCCCACACAGTTTCAGTCAAACAAATATTTGCCACGGTTTGATAGTCTTTCACGAGGAGGACAGTCGCACGGGATACTAAATTTATAAATAGAATAATAATATGAAGCTTGATTAATTAGTTATTTACGTAGAAATTCCCTGGGCGACATGTCGCCCGGGAAAAACATTAATAAATTGAGACCATTTCCAACGTAGCAATATTTTTTGTCGTTTAGTGGAACTCATCCCGGGCGACATGTCGCCCGGGATAGATTCTTAATATTTTTTCCCAAGTATCCCGGGCGATATGTCGCCCGGGATTAATTTTTATATTTTTTTTCGCAACTTTCCCGGGCGACATGTCGCCCGGGAAAACTTTAATAAATTTTTTGTTTAACTTATCCCGGGCGACATGTCGCCCGGGATAAGTCTGCATTTTTTTTGGTACTGCCTGCACAGCAGTTAATTTTCCAGATTTTCTCGAAAAATTTTATGGAACAAAAAATCTACCAATACTCAAACCTGTATAAACCAATATATAATCTACCCAAATACATTACAACTTCTACCAAAACACAATACGATCAACGCATTTGATATAATAAAGCTAAATATGTTCAAAATCCGAATAAACACAATATAGTCTACAAAACGGGTGACGAAGTCACAAAACTTGCATTATCCGCAAGATAACAAGTTCTCAACGTACGGGAAAACCAATATTCACATAAGGGTCGCCAAGATAACAAGTTCCAAAACACACGTACTTAAGACACAAAATAGCATATATATACTTACCCAACATCTCCTAAACTAATCGTCTCATCCTCTCCATCATCGCCGTCGTCTCATATCTCACCTGCTCATCATCCTCGCACCCGCCACTCCCGCTGCCACCACCTATCTCAGTTGTGGACTCAAGCTGATTAAGCATTTAGGAAAACTTGTCGTCACTCCTAAATAACTTCAATGAAACGTGTTTACCTACGCGTTAGAAACCTTCTCTCTCTTTTAGCTTAACGACATCAGGAGGAGTGTGTTGTGCTATGGAGACGGAGGTGGAATGACTTGCCCTGTCCTGGCAAAACCATACCAACACCGGGAATGTTGCCCCCGCTGCTTGCCCCCCGCGAACGATGGCCATTATCTCATCCTCAGTGTAGGGCACACCCGTCTGGGGTGTTGGAGCCTAGACCCTGTAGCCTCAACATCTCATCCTATGTAATCACAAAAACACAAGATAGTTAATATATTAGTCGGGTTACTACATTACTCCTTCTCGAACAAAATAATTAAAAGTGAATGTTTGGAAACAAAACTATACATATAGAGCTTTGTCCCCCCTAAGGGGGGGTTCAAGTATACGCCGTTTACAGTATGGTGTCAGAAGAAGAAGGTATGGTATCAGCGTACTCGGGTACTCTCGAGTAGCTTAGCTCTCCATCTGCACATACACACGTATATAAGATGAAACAAATTAAAAATGACAAATCACAACCACCAAAGCGTTAAATTTTTTAATATGTAATAAATAATGTTGATGTTTATTTACTTGCTTCATCTCGTAAGGGCGGCATTAGGACCGGGATCCTTGTCGGCATACGGAACCTTGCTTTTTGCCGATGTTTTGTTTATTTTGGGGTCGCCGGCCCGGTTCGTGGGATAATTCCAGAACGCAATATGTTGCATTCCAATGACCTACGGAAATGTGCGAAGTGACGTGATTGTCTGATGCGATCCAGGTCGTATGTCCACTCCGAGCTGGTATCCTATGCCTCTTTTCTGAGATGCAGCCTTCTTTGCCATTGATAGATTTTTGTAGATGTTGCTGGATGGACGCTTAGATAGTGGCCCATTCACGATCGGGATTCCATGTGGGGTCGCATGTCTAATGGGTATTCCCATTCATATACACAAAAGACTGAGTTGAGATATAATTTATATATTTATCTTAATTTGTTTATTATTTATATGATTTATAAATAAATAATCTGATTTTAGTTAAATATACACAATTAAATAAATTGAACACGGAATAATGAAATAAACATAAAAGGATAATGAAATAACTTACCCCAATACGAGCCATGACCCCCGCCTTCTGATCCGCCGGCATTAGACGCCAGGAAGGGTTAGTTGCAAACGGCAAACTCCGATAGGAGCTCCACAAGGTATTTGGCCCAATGAGCCGCTGGTGCTCCGTAGAGGCATCAGGGTCTCTTTGTCGCCAAACTCAAACCGGATTGAGACGGGGCCACTTTTATCTGTGATGGCCTTTAACCCGAGGTTCCGGGTCTCTTGGCGGGTATGCTGCCTGCCCGCTCTCCTGCCACCCAAATGTGGTCTGAAAGGTGTTTGATGGATACCCACAATACAGACGACAAGACGTACATGAGATCTTATATTCCCCCCACTATCACTAACGGCTTGCTAATCATCGACGAATTTCTTAAGGACCGATATTAAAATGCTTTTTCATGTTTTCCTAAAAATTGTCCAACTCTTATCAATTTACCATATCTGCGTCTCTTTAACAATACAATTATTGATTTTATGGACAACTTTATGAAACAAATTCTAACGTGGGATACGAAAATGTTTGTTTCACTAGATGCAACTATGGTAGCAATCCTAATCCCTCTCTTTGAATGATTCTTCTTCATTTTATGAATGCGTATAACGATTTATATTTGTGAAAATTTCGGCAAGAATTTCCTCTCAATCCTCAAATATGTGATTAAGACATATTATTAGGAGGTTTAAAGGGAAATACCGTCGAAAAATAATCTCAAATAGTAATAAACTTATTATACGCATTCATATCTTAATGAGGACAAAAACATTCAAAAAAGATGTCCCATAACTGGGGACTTTCCGAAATTAATTTCTAATATAAATTATATTTAGGACGGGATGTTTTTTTCTTTGGAATGATTTAAAGTTCAGACGGGAATATTCCAAATTTAATCACTAAAATCCTAAAACATTCCTAAACGGTTCAATAAAACAAATAATAACCACTATATCCGTATAAACACGAAACATACATATATCATGCAATTCACTACTATAATAACTATAAATAAAAAAATTTACACATTAAAACATTCCCGGCGTCATTTGTCCCCGGGATACCAAAAGGAGAAAAAAAAAATTAATAAATACCTTTCGGCTTTGGTTGTCGACTCGCTATGGACTCGGCTTGCAAAAAATTAAACACCACCATCTATTATTAGAGGATTAGAAAAAAGAAGTAGAATAGATTTATCATTTGAGGGTAAAGGAAAGAATCTATGTTTTGAGAGATATGGGGGTTTGGGTTTTTCGTGTCGTGTGTTGTGTGAGTGGAATGAGGGGTGAGTGTCTGTGGTGGGTTTAGTGGTGATGGGGAGTGCGGTGGTGCGGTGATGGGGATTTGGTGGTTGGTGGTTTTTGTTATAATCGTTCTCGTGGTTGGTGTTTTTTTTTATATTTTCACGTTTGGTGTAAACTTGCTGTGGAACACAGATCTTGTTTTCATAAGGATAAAAATCGGGGCGACATGTCGACCGGGAGTATAGATAATTTGTCGTTTAGCTCCCAAAATGTGCGCCAAACTAAATATGGAGGGTAATTTTTCAGCTATATTTTAAATGTTTCCCGGGCGACATGTCGCCCGGGATTCATTTTATTATAAATTTAAAATTTTTCTCGGGCGACATGTCGCCCGGGATTGTAGATAATTTGTCGTTTAGCCAAAATGGCGCCATAACTAAAATATTGGAGGGATTTTTCAGCAAATATTTAAAAGGTTTCCCGGGCGACATGTCGCCAGGGATTCATTTTAGTATAAATTTAAAATTAATCCCGGGCGACATGTCGCCCGGGAAAGCGTTTATTAAAAAAATACTAGAAACTGTATAATTAATATTTATATATTTATGTTTTTTATAAATAAAATATATATAAATAATAATTTTAAACAAAAATTATATATTTTAGAAAATATATAATTTTTTTTAAAATAAATTATTATTATTTATAATTATTTTTATAAAATATATAATTATTAAAAAAATATTTAGATGTTCAACGGATGAGTCGATATGTTATCGTTGTACACTAGATGTTCAACGGATGAGTCGATATGTTATCGTTGTACACTAGATGTTCAACGGATGAGTCGATATGTTATCGTTGTACACTAGATGTTCAACGGATGAGTCGATATGTTATCGTTGTACATTAGATGTTCAACGGATGAGTCGATATGTTATCGTTGTACACTAGATGTTCAACGGATGAGTCGATATGTTATCGTTGTACACTAGATGTTCAACGGATGAGTCGATATGTTATCGTTGTACATTAGATGTTCAACGGATGAGTCGATATGTTATCGTTGTACACTAGATGTTCAACGGATGAGTCGATATGTTATCGTTGTACACTAGATGTTCAACGGATGAGTCGATATGTTATCGTTGTACATTAGATGTTCAACGGATGAGTCGATATGTTATCGTTGTACATTAGATGTTCAACGGATGAGTCGATATGTTATCGTTGTACACTAGATGTTCAACGGATGAGTCGATATGTTATCGTTCGTGTCGGATTCACACCGTAAATATATATAATATGTAACAAAATATAAAATATATAAAGAAGTGTAAAAACCAACAATCAATGATACTGAGAAGTAGTATAGAATGTTCCCGGGTCGTAAATCCCCAACGAGGCTGGAATGGTAAATCGATACGATCAATTTTTTGAGTGTGATGGACGGGAATTGGGTTTGGGAAGTTGCAAAAAGTAAATTAGATTAATAACGGACTAAAAGTTTAAGTAGAAACCTAGAAAATTACGAAATTAAACTAGAAGAAAACGAGACCCCGAATCCCGATAAAAGGGGGAAAACATAAAATCTTTTAATAATAACCCTACGGAAAAACTTTTCACTTCTAAACTACTCTACGGGCCAAATAACGAAGAATGAAAAAGACTAGACCGAAAACGGAGTTCGTTTGACCCAAAACGAGTTCTCAAAACAAAAAAACCAGTAAACGGACCCGTTCTTAAAAGAATGAAGAGTTATAAAAATTACCCTACCGAGAATTTTTTATTTTTCTTCAAAAATTGGTGATAAAAGAAATTTTCTAAAAAGCAAAATATTTTTTTGATAATTTTTGTATTTATTATGAATTTAATAAACTTTAACTAAATTTAATTTTAAAAAAATATTAAAAGTTTACAAAAAATTCTGAAAAAAATTACACAAACTACTAGACCCTATATGGTACCTACGAAAATACAAGAACACACAGTTTATAAATACAGCCCCGAAATAAGCTTACACCAGCTTATGGGCTTATGAGTGGCAAATTGTGTTATAAATAATGCTTGCCCTTGAGTCTATAACGAAAAAGACCCAAGGGCGCAGTGGTTAAGTGTGTGTGGGATAAAGGGGATGTATTGCTTGGTCTCGGGTTCGAGTCTTGCTCACCCGGACCAAGTATCTTCCCCCTTTTTTTTTTTTTTAAAACTCTAGGGTAGAAATTGTAAAAATCTAAACTAAAGGGTAGGCGGGCTAACTTTATTAAATTTACACTTGTGTGAAAACGGGTAACCCTACACTATGAAAAAGAGACAAAACAATACCTAGACATGGTTATTTTTTTGGCTTATTAAAAAGTGATTTGTTAGCAAAAACTAAAACATGAAAGTTAAAGATCAGCTTATAATTAACAAACTTTTAACAAAGATCTTTTGACTTTGGTCAAAAGAATAAGCTATAAAATAAAGCCTATAGGTGACAGCAACTTATTAAGCGTTAAAGCTCAAAATTGTTAAGTTTTTTTGGACTTCAAGGGTCAAATTTAAAGTAGAGTTAAACTAACATTGGTTGGGATCTATGTTAACTTAAATAGCTAAAAAGGCAGGAATAAGCTACACTAAATAAGCTGTAAAAGCCAACATGAAAAATAAGCAATCCTATACTAATCCTAAGCTAAAAACAGTCAAGGGTTGAGTTTGGGCTTAAAAATAAGCAACCAAATAAGCTCTTCAAGGGCTGAAACCTTGAGGGCTTATTTAAGAGCTTATAGACTCTTAAAATAAGCCAATAACTTGGGCTTGAATTAGCTTAAAAAGCTGAGATAACAATAAGCTAAAAGTCCCCCAATTTGCTCCAGGGGATCTTTAAGGCAAAGTCATAGGGCTTATTGGACAGCCTTATTTTTAAGCTGTCAAATAAGCTCTAAAATCACAAATAAGCTCAAAACAGATTGGAGTGCTTTAGCCAAGGGCTGGTGCAACAATTTTGAGCTTTGGAAAATTATTTTACTTGCTTATTTTTGTGAATGGAAAAAAGGGCTCTTTTGGTTTTTTTTACAAATGTGACAATAAAGCTTGGTAGTTTTGGATTATAAAGTCCAAATGATACAAGGCTCTTGACAGCCTTTTTAGACACACAAAACACACCTTGTTTAATGCTTAAACCCAAACCACAAGTGCTTAATCAAATAAGCACTTGTGGGATTCTTAAAAACTTCACAGTTTCAAAAGAGGTTTTAGAAAACCTTGGAAAACAATTTTTCAACTAAAAATGTTTTAAAAACAGCTTAAGAGTGACTTAAAACTTGTGCTTAAATTGACCAAGTAACCATAACCCATGCCAAAACCCTTTTTGACCCGTTTTAGCCTTGTGCCAAACACCCCTTTATCTCAAAACTGTTCAAAACCAAAATGGGTTTAAAATCCATTTTTAAACTAAAACTTTAAAAACCTTTTATCTACTTCTACTTATTATGACCTATTTAAGCTATTTTAAAACTAAAAATCCTAGCTTATTAAGAAAAATAAGCTAGTTTCTCTACTAGCTTATTACACTATTATGACAGTTTTTAAGAAATAAGCTAATGTAGGACAAAATTATGCAATAAAAACTTAAAACAGCTAACTAACAAGCTTAAACTAATATATTTGCAAAGTTTAAAGCTAAATAAGCTAATGATTTAAGCTAGAAATTTAAGCTAGAATGAAATTTAGAAAATGAAACCTTAGATTTTTGTTGTCTCAGAACCAAGGCCACTCTTTCTGAGTGAGTGGCCTAAGAAAACCTGTCCTAATGGCTCCCAAAGCCTCTAAACCTGAGTCAAAAGCTCAATAAGCTCTTGGGAGCTTATTACTTCAAAAAGCTTCCAAAATGCACTCAAATGCACATTTATGAACTGAATTCCATTTAAAACAGTATGAAAGGGCTTATAACAAGTTTTGAGCTAAATTAGAGCTTATTGGCAAGAATAAGCTCTAATGAGCTTATTGAGAGCTTATTGAGTAAAAACGACTTAAATTTTCATTAAAACTGAAAATTTCAATTGCATAAAAGACATTAACATAAAAACACTTTAAACTACAATAAAAACTGAATTAAAACTTAATTAAAAACTTGCTTAAACTTGGAATGTTTGCCATAATGGCTTACAAGGCTATTTATAGCCGAAAACTAAAGCTAGGTCTTTTTTTCTTCTTTCTCTTTGCTGTGCTTGTTTGTAGACACACAAACACAGGTGTGTTTGTTTTGTGAGAGTGTCACAGCCTTCAATCTTGGCCCTTCAATCTTTAAAGTCAATCTTGGTCGTCGAATTTGGTCTTGGGGTGTGTGGGATTGCCAAGTTGGCACATATGTTGCTGGGAAAGGTAGTGGAGGAGGGGGGAGATGATTATCCATGGAGGGGATGAAGGTCTTTGGGGTAAAAACGGGTTAAACAACCCGTGAGTGTGTTGGGAGGGAAAAACGAGCGGGAAAAGCTGTTTGAGGCTGTAACAGAGTGACAGTTTCACTCTTTGGCAAAAATGGTCCCTAAGGGTTTATTGTTTCATTGCACAATTGGTCCTTGTGGTTAAATAACTTTTGGGGACTTGGCAAAACAAGTCCCCAAGAGTTATATAACTCTTTGCATCTTTCGTCCTTGTGGTGTACAAGTTAGGGGGATTGGCAGTTTTGCCCCCCCACTTGTCACTTTGAACAAATTGCAAAATAAACCCTTCTCTTTTCTTTTCCTCTTTTCTTCTTTTTATATAAGTTTAGGGTTTGGCAATTTCAGCCCCTAAACTTATATTTCTTTGACTTTGGCCCCGGGGTTGACTTGGGTTGACTTTGACTTTGACCAGTTGACTTTTCTGTTGACTTTTTGACTTGATTGACTTTCCGGCTTTGATTTGGCTTTGTCTTTCACAGTCTTTTCCATTCCGAGTCCAGTTTTGTTGTTTTGACTTTGTTTTTCGTTCTTTTCTTGGTTATCCGTTCCTGCACAATACAATTAGCAAAACAAGCGTATATTTGGCATTTTAAGTCCGTTTTTGGTTATTTTAGCTTGTTTTTAAAGGTAAAAGGTATGTGTAATTAAGCACATACCAAAATCCCCCATACTAAGGTATTGCCGTGTCCTCACGCAATGCTATGAAGTAAGCATTTACGAAAACTAAGAATCTTAATCTCCCTCGACTAATAACTTTGAAAAGTAGCACAGTGTTTGTCAAGGGAAACTAAAGAATCAAAAGCTTCGACAAGTCCCATTTTCACCAACTTTTTTTATTTGTATACTAACTATCCCTAATATTTTTGGATTTTTCTTTTTTTTTTTTTTTTTTTTTCGACTACCTGTTTGACTTCCTTTATTTTATCAACATTGGGATCATAGAATGAGAAACAACCATAGAATAATCTACGGATGTCCTGACGGATAAATTCATCGTCCCCGATTTTTCACTAGATCCAAACCAAGCAATTAAACAAGATCATTTGTCAATATAAGTCTACATGCTAAGCACTCATACTTATGACTTGTGAACTTTTAACTCCCAACATGAATGTATGGTTTTAAATGTGTGTACTCATTTCAACTCAACCATAGATCAACTTATTTCCATAGTCGTAATTCAAGATGAATCATGACTCAAAGCAACAACATTTTAGGACCTCTGTAACTTGATTGTAAAGAACGAGATTTAATGTAGGAACGTTTTGCAAACATCTTCTTCTTTTACTCATTAGTTCCTTTAAAGTTAGGAATGCGTTGCTTAGTTTGAACACCTACCCAGGCCTCGCTCCCTAGTAGGATATCACAACCAACGACCGATGTTCTTAGTTTGAAAACCCACCCCGTTGCTAGCGTAGTGGGGAATCACAACAACACCTTCTTCCTCATATGGCTAAGGATAAGTGTCTTAGTTTGAACCCTCACCTAGACCTCGCTTCCTGGTGAGATATCACAACACACCAAATCCCTAGAAGTAAAGATGTCTTAGTCGTGAACCCCATCTCGTGAGTCTAGCGGCAGTGGGTTATCAACGACATATCTTTTACTGTTCCATATTACTCAAATGTATGCTTCAGTGGCTAAAAAAATTTCATTATTCATGCATTTTTTGCATTCTACTTTCATTCATGCTTCTTTTGGCATTTAACTTTAGAATTTATTTAAGAGCAGAAAATCTCGTTTTAAAGGAATTAGTTACATATTTGAAGCTTTTTCTAAAACATCGATTGACTTAGTTTAAACTGAATTGTGCACGTATGATAGGTGAATTAGAAGCTAATGGGAAAAAAAAGCCACCAGTTACTCATATAAGTTTAAAAGCATCTTGGCTAGCACATAAACTTCATATTAACCTCTTTATCACTCTTGTATTTACATTTATTAATATTCGAACACATCGAATTCGTGGAAAGCTTAGCATACAAACGGTAAGTTGAGGACACTAGCTAGGGTCAACTCGCCCGTTCGAGTCAAAATTATTATCATTTCTACCCATAAGGAAAGTCAAAAACTGTTGACCAAAACATTATTTGATTTTTGAAAATTTTTTTTTTTTTTAATTTTTGAATTTTTTTTGGTAATTTTTTGCAAAGACTTTGGTCGGTTTTGATAAACGGGAATTACGTGATTAACAAAAGATGCAGGCTAAAAAGCAATTCGAAGATTCCACCCCCCCCTTACAAGAACTAAACATCGTACCTCAGATTGTTTCTAAAGGGGTTCCTACGTAAATTCTAAGGCCGTTTATGAAGTGTGCCAAAAAGATATAAAAACGTTAGTCGATATAGACTTGGATACTGACATTCCCAAAAATGAGATGAGGAATGTGAAGCTCGAGTTAAAAGACAGAATCGAGTAGGCCGTCATATCAGGAATACCTGGACATACAATACAAAGCACTCAAAACATGGACAGAACAGAGAGGGTAATGGGAAAATATAAACCTTCTTCACCATTAAACACTTTATTTATTAATACTACGGAAAAGCTATGGGTGCCTCCTACGATTCATTAGAGCTTTTTTGGGGTCCCGACGCTGTCACGCGGGCCAATGGGGAACGTTTGGAGTATCCGGGTACAAACTTCGGTTGGTACGGCCACTCCAAAGTAATTTTGATACGATGAACCATTCACTTTTAAAAGTTGGGCCCGGAGTTTTGAGATAGCTCGACGGTGCCAAAAGGAAAAAACTTGGACAACGGTGAATGGTCCAGACCAACGGGAATTTCAAATTTGAAGGAGTAATCTTATGTCTTAGATATTTGTAGATGAGGGACTCGATCACCCATCGTTGAAAACAGCGTTGGTTTTTGATCTTTGCATCGTGTATACTTATTGGTTTCCTTTATAGATCAAGAGTTCTCGTAGGCCTGATCACGAAGTTCATTTAGTTCATTCAGTTTGAACCTTTTCCTGTGATCTCCCGCAGTCCTTGATACATCAAAAATTTTGTATGCTTGAGAGCCCAGTAGGCTTTATGCTCTAAACCTCGTTCGGAAGATGACTTGCATTTCCATACACATGCTTTAAACGGAGGTGCATCCGATAAGGAGTATTGTAAGCCTTATTATCTGTGCGAAGGGCCCATAAACGCATCATCTAAATTGTCCGACCAGGAGGACGAATTTTCTCCACGGTTCTCTCCTGATTGCGCTTTAATACCACGATTTGACACCTCATCTTGCCTCTTTGTTTGTGGGTGATATGCGGTGGAGAAGAGACGATGAGTTCTCCACTCACTTAAGCATGACTTTTGTACTTGGGTCTATTGCAAAAGTGAGTTCCGCGAATCACTTATGATAGCTACGGGGTGACTCCTAATTGAGAGAAGGAGAGTTTTCAAAAATTTGACAAAACAACTAGGGCATTATTTTGGTGGAGGAGCGCCTTTGTTCAACCCAATTTTTGACAAATAGTCAACAGCCACGAGTATGTACTTGTTCGCCCTCTTGAAGACGGGAATCGGCACAAATAATATCAATGCCCCAGATGTCAAGATTTTGCATAATACTTGGATGGTAGTTTTGTGGCTTCCTCATCCCGTTGCGTTAACATAATTTTTCCTTGACAGTTGAACAAATGTCACATACGGCGGATGACAAAAGTCATGGGCATCCTTGTAGGTTGGTGGGCCAATAGAATCCTGATCGATAGATTTTTCTGGCTGTTGTACAGTGGCACCTTAGTGTCCCCCAGCAGTAGGTCCCACTGTGGCAAGCTTTAGAATGTCTAAAGCTTTCTTGCCCAGAGAAAACAACGTCTTATCACTGATCAGCACATATAATTAAACAGGAAAGGATCATCCCAGAAATAATGTTGACATCCTCTTGAAGAATTTATTTTTTGTTGGGATTCATTTCCCTTTGATTAACAAATTTTACCGCATGGTAAATTTGCAAAATCTGCAAAACCATGGTGGTACTTTGATCTTGAATAGAGCAATCAACATGAGTTTCGAGAGGAAATGCTTCATTGATTTCTTTGTTCTAGAGTTTTGGGGGTCTGGATGCGGATTTTCGAGTCTGGGACAGGATGATCGGCGGCGAGATTCTCAGCTCCTTTTTGGTCTCGAATTTTCAATGTCAAATTCTTGGGCAATAAATCCACCGCAATGAGGCTCTTTGCCTAGCTCCTTCTTTGGAAAAAGAGTACTTGATGGCAGAAATGGTCAGTATACTCCTATGCCTTTTGGACATGACAAGATATGAACGAAACTTCTTCAAAGGCTACACCAGAAGTAAATTCTTTTTTTGTAGTAGTGTAGTGTGTTTTGAGCCTCGTTCTAGTCTTGCTGCGTAGTGTTTAGGTTGGTAAATGCTTGTTTTTTCTATTGCCCGAGTACTGCCCCAAATTGCGAAGTCGATAGCATCGCAATCAGATCATTAAGGCAAGGTCCAGTCGGGGAGTGCATGTAAGATCGGAGCACTCAGTCTATTTTCTTTTGAGTGTATTAAAGGAATCGATACACTTTCAGAATAAGACAACGGTGTCTCTTTTTCAAGCAAATGTGTCCTAGGTACGGGGCAATTTTGGAAAAGTCCCCTGATTGAATCGTCGTATATAAACGGGGTGCCCAAGGGAAACTACGGACACCTTTGACAGAAGGTTCGGAATGAGGGAGTTTAGCTAATTACTTCGACCTTTAGCTCTATCAACCCAAGTTCAGACTTAGAATTTTATGTCCGAGGAACAATGCCTTCCCTTTACAATAAAATGGTCTTTTTCCCAGTTTTGAGGACAAATTGGTGTCTTCTCACCGCTTCAACATCTTTTCAAATGGGTTATGGCACGTGGAGAAAGAGTGCGCCAAAGACCGAAAAAGTCATTCCATGAATACTTCCATCGTTTTACTCAATCATATCTTGGAAGATTGCCATCATACATCTTTGGATACGTGCACGGAGCATTGCATAACCAAAAAGGCACTGCGAAGATAAGCAAAAGTTCCGTCATGGCATGTGTAGTTGTCTTTCTGTTCTTTTGGGTCAATTGGGATATGAATGTAAACACGAGAAGCCACGAGGAAAACAGTAGTATTTTAGTGTTTTTTTTCCTGTAGTCTTTCGCGCATTTGGTCACATAAAAGGTAACGAGGGAAGAGTGGTCTTTTCGGGTTTGGCTTCATTAAGTTTTCTGTAATCAATACAGTCTCGCCCATCCCAGTGAACCAATCGAGTAGGAATCAGCTCATTATCATCATTTGTGATGACGGTATTTACCTCCTTTTTTTGGTTCACAGTGTTTCCGGGCTTCACCAAGGGCGTCAGGATGGGATAAATTAATCCAGCGTCAAGGAGTTTTTAAACTCCTTATTGATAACACGTGGATTTTTGGGTTTTCCATTCTCTGACTCTGCACAGATGGTTCATAGTCCTCTTCCATTAGAATTTTGTGAGTACAATATTCCGGGCCTAACTCCCTTTATGTCGAGAGAGTTTCCAAGCGATGGCTCGTTGTGGGAATCTTTAGAACTTGAGAAGTGCTTGCGCCTTTTCCTACATATTTTAAGTCTTTAGCAATGATGACATGCAATTATTGTCGCCTTCTAAAAATGCGTATTCAAGATGGTTGTTTGCAGTTCCTTGGGTTCAACCTCGGAGGTTCATTAATGGAAGGTTCACGGTTTTAAGCCTTCACAGAGTTGAGTTCTTTCCTAATTCAGGACATATATTGTTCATGTTTTGGTGAGGGGGGGTGGGGGGTTCAACTGTTCAAAATTGATTCTATAATCAGGATGTCTCCTCAGTATATCCTGATAAGTTGGTTCAACTTCGATGAAGTTGGACATCTTCTTAGAGCATGAAATGATCTGCTTATTCAATAAAAGAAAGTAACTGTCCCAAAAGGATGTGAGAGTTGGGAGAAAGCAGTTAGAATCAATAGGCTCAGAATATGGGAGTGGGATTGCCACCTCGCGATCACGTTTGACAAATCCTAGATACCTCTTGTGAATACTCATCACAAGCCATATCATGACGATCGATTTTGTTGACGTCATATGGTAGTATTAGCTGTGTATTTTGATAGTTTGGGTCCAGTTGAATGTGATGGCTTCTTTGCCAACACGAAGGGTTAATCTTCGGACTTCATAAACAATCTATCTAAGCTATTGACTTGTTTTTCAAGAAAACATTGCCGTGAATTAAGGGGACCTCGGGGTTTGGTTCAAAATCAACAATTCGAAGTAGCTGGATTGAAATTTTTCCCACATTTACAAGAATCTTCAGCACAATTTTACACGATTGGTTTTGTGATGTTACGGTCAGCCAATTCTAATGTATGCAGGTTGGGGTCAATTCAGGAAGAGATAGATTGTTCCATACAGAAAAGGCATGGATTAATACTCAGCTCCAAGATCGGCCAATGCGTTGGCATGTAGTTAATAGTTTATTTCACATGGAATCATAAATTCGGCCAGGGTCTCCTAGTTTCTTTGGTAACTTGTTGAGGTTTATGACCGCTCTCGAAACCGTTCTCATTTCAAAGGAACGTTAGTCCTTGCCAATTCGATCAATTTTTCTTTGTTTCCAATTAGAGTTTTAAAGTTGAAGCAAATTTAGGCTTATGAGCATCAAAGGCATCGGTTTAACAGCTAATATCGAAACTTAAATCTCTAAAAGATTTCATAGAATTCTCGATTTGATCGTTAGCTTTTTCCTTGCGTCTTTCATCATTTCTTCCTTGATGGAAATGGAATGATGCTTTAGGAATTGGAGTGACAACATGGAGCAACATTGGGCTCAGTATGTGGATTACAGAGTCTTGATTTGGAACAACAGGAGGTTGGACGTCTTTGTGCTTCGTTATTAGCAGGCGGCATGTGTCTTTGTCACCTCGACATCAGATTAACTGCTTTTTGGTCCTTGGATGGTAACAACAACTTTCGGGGTAGTGATACCTTTTAAATCTTCCTTTGGCGTTGGTTTACAGGTGTTACCAAGGAAAAGAGTTCCAGAACGGAAGTAGAAGCTGTATTAGCAGTAACAATTTTGAAAGAATGTTGTCAATTTGCCTTTTGGGGGATTGCAGGGGTTTTGAACTGGTTTTGCAGTTTCTCAATTACTTGCATCATTGGCTGTGATCATATCTTTCAAAATCTGTTTTTGACACACCATGGTGTTCTGAGAGCAGGTCCTTGAGAGCTACCTGGTTGATTAACTTCTGGTTGATGACGGAGGTACGTTAAATCTGACCTTGGTTGAAATTGTTTCCTCTGTTTTTATTGAAGTATTTCCTCGATTGAAATGTTTTGACTATTTGCATGTGGGTTCTGAACTGGAGAAAACCAGGAGGTCGAATTTGGTTGAGACCATCGTGAGGTCGTAACCAGAATTTAGCGTTGGTTGAAGTTGGACCGCAGCGGCCTGGGACACATACTCTTGGATATTGTCATGGTATATGTTGCTGTTAGTGGCTAGACAGTTTTGTAAAGAATGACCTCCCTCCCACAGTTTTACACAACTTTGTTAAAAACGCTTTTACGGGGCGGAAGCGTGGGTTTGGTTCTTTCATATCGAGAATTAATGTCTCCGAAATCCTTGTCTTTGAGTTTCAGCATACATCAGGATGAGACTGCTTTGGTGGAAGAGCTTTGTACTCATATTAGCTAAAACTGCTTTGTTTCTTGAAATTGATCGTACCTTAGGACTTGCTCTCTATAATTTTTAAACATTCTCGAGGCATTTTGTCTTGAAGTTACCACCGGCAGCTGAGTTCAATTGAATCTTGATATTCTGAATGAGGGCTTTATAGAATGTATCGAGTTGATGGCAATTTGAAAACCCAGATGAGGGCATCCCTTAAAAGATCATTGAAAACGATCCTAAGCCCTCATAAAACATCATCATCAAATTTTTGCTGAATCTCGTGATTCATTTCTGAGATTTGTAGTTTTAGAGGGGGGAAGAAAGATTTTGTTAATAAATTTCGAAACAAGATCATCCCATGTTTCAATCGACCGAGGGGGTTCTTTTTCTAGCCATATCCGGGCTGCCCCTTCGAGAGAAAACGGGAAAAGCATAAGCTTAACCGACGTATTTGGTACGTTCGGAATCTTCATCGTAGAAGTGATCTTGTTGAAATAACGGATTAAGTAGACCATGCTTGATCTCAAAGTTATTCGCGGTGATTTCAGGAATAACTATCGCATCCTCGTAACCCTCGGTGGGTGCCTTCGCAGCATTGCGACTTAGTACGTTATCAGCAATCGTTACTATGGGAGGATTATCGGTTTCTCAAGATTAGATGATTCAACAGAAGTTTGTCGAACTTATGGTTGTCGACGTTACGGGCTTGAGAACGATGTGTCGCTTTCTTTGAGTGCGCATGCACAAGTTAGAGTCAAAAAGAAAATTTGTTCACTAATTTTTTTTGGTTTTTCAAAGATTGATTCACATTGATTTTATCGGACAATGAGATTAGGACAACTTAAACCAAAATAATATGCTTACTTCACGGTAAACTCTCAAAATGTTTTAGCTCACAGGTGAGCGGAGAGGTGTAGGATTAGCGGCGAAGCTTTATTTCTCCTTTGGGTCGTAGTTCCTAGAACAACCCTCCTTTACCCACTTTATACGTTTGTTCAACTTTCCAAGGTGAGCGTACGTCGTTAAGAGAACAAAAGACAAGTTTTTAAATCTTTCTTGTTCGAATTGGGAAACCAACAAGTTCTCCGGAACTTATTAGATCAATACCTCAGTTGAGAATATTATATTTTGGTGTTTTACCAATTTGTGAATTTTATTTCTTTTTTATTATGGACAATGTTTTTATGTTTTTGGTTTTTTTTTTTTGGCTTTTAACTGATAATTATACTAAAAAGAAATGAAAAATATTTTTGTACTTTTTATATTTTTATAATAAAAGAAAATATTCACAATTTCAAAAACGTATGGTAAAAAGTTACGATTAAACGGTTGCACTGCCTCCACGGCAGCGGCTCGCAAAAATTGATGTCTGTCGGATTCACACCGTAAATATATATAATATATAACAAAATATAAAATATATAAAGAAGTGTAAAAACCAACAATCAATGATACCGAGAAGTAGTATAGAATGTTCCCGGGTCGTAAATCCCCAAACGATTTAGGCTGTATGGTAAATCGATACGATCAAATTTTTTGAGTTTGAAGGAAGGGAATTGGTTTGGGAGTTGAAAAAGTCAAATTTGATAATAACGGAGGACTATAACGTTTAAGATGTAACCTAGAAAACGAAATTAAACTAGAAAACGAGACCGAGATCCCGTATCAATAGGGGGAATGGGGAGGGATAACCTAAAATCTTTAAAAATAAACCTACGGGAAAAAAAATTTTCACTTTTTAAACTACTCTCGTGCCAAATAACGAAGAATGAAAAGACTAGGACCGAAAAGTGAGTTGTTTGACCACAAAAAAACGATTTTTAGTCAAAACAAAAAACCCGTACCGGACCCGTTCTTCTATAAAATGGAAGAGTTATAAAAAATTACATACGAAGGAAAATTTTTATATTTTTCCTACAAACTAGATGACAAAAGAAAATTTTCTAAAAAAGCAAAATATTTTTTTGATAATTTTTGTATTTATTATGAATTTAATAAACTTTTAACTAAATTAAATTATAAAAAATATTAAACGTTTACAAAAAATTCTGAAAAATTTACACAAAATACTAGACCCTATAAGGTACCTACGAAAAATACAAGACACACCACAGCTTATACAATAAGCCCCGAAATAAGCTTACACAGCTTATGGGCTTATGAGGGCAAAATGTGTATAAATATGTTTGCCCTTGAGTCTATAACGAAAAAGACCCAAGGGCGCAGTGGTTAAGTGTGTGTGGGATAAAGGGGATGTATTGCTTGGTCCCGGGTTCGAGTCTTGCTCACCCGGACCAAGTATCTTCCCCTTTTTTTTTAAAAAAAACTCTAGGGTAGAAATTGTAAAAATCTAAACTAAAGGGTAGGCGGGCTAACTTTATTAAATTTACCAATGTGTGAAACGGGTATACCTACTATGAAAAAAGAGAACAAAACAATCCCTACGACATGGCTTATTTTTTGGATTATTAAAAAGTGATTTTAGCAATAAAATCAAAACATGAAATTTAAGAAACAGTTTATATTAACAACTTTAACAAAGACACTTTTGACTTTGGTCAAAAGATCTTATGGTTGAATAAGCTAAGCTAAGGACTAAAATAAGCAAAAAGGGTTTAAACTAACTTAAATAAGCTAAAAGGAAAAGAAAAACTAAACTAATAAGCTGTGGAAAAGGGCTTAAATGACAGAAATATGAAATAAGCTTAAAAGCTAAAATTTGCTTAAGACTTGAACAAATAAGCTAAAGAAAAAGTGAAATAAGCACACTAACTATCTAACTTAACCTAAAAACTTACTAGGACACAATTTGAGCTTATGGGATAAGCTCAATAAGCCAAAATGTGGCTTAAACCCCACAACAGTACTAACTTGGGTGTTAGTACTGTTGGTGTAAACAGCCAAAGGGCATCTTTGGGCTTAAGTTGGCTTAAAGGTTGAGAAAGATGAGCTTAAAAGTCCCCCTTTGCACCAGGGGAGCTTTAAGGCAAAGCTCAAGGGCTTATTTGACAGCTTATTTTAAGCTGTCAAATAAGCTCTAAAATCACAAATAAGCTCAAACAGATTGAGTGCTATAGCCAAAGGGCTTGTGCACCAATTTTGAGCTTTTGAAAATTCATTTTACTTGCTTAATTTTGATTATGAAAAAGGGCTTTTGGATTTTTAAAAACTGTGACAAAGGGTAATTGGTGAGTTTTGACTTATAAAGTCAAGGGAACAAAGGCTTTTTAACAGCCTTGTTAGACACACAAAACACACCTTTGTTAATGCTTAAACTCAAACCACAAGTGCTTAATCAAATAAGCACTTGTGGGATGCATTTGGAGAAATAAGCTCATATAAGCTTATTGAGCTTATTGCTCAGGGAATAGAGGCTAGGGAGCCATTAGGACAGCTTTTTAGGCCACTCACTCAGAAAGAGTGGCCTTGGTTCTGAGACAACAAAAATCCAAGGTCTCAATTTTCTATTTTTCATTTAGCTTATCTTTTAGCTTAAACCTTTAGCTTATTTGCTTTTAATCTTTGTAAACACATTAGTTTAAGTTG
>BQNB010010277.1:2139-84366 GCA_026074375.1 Tanacetum coccineum
CTAGACGAGATATAATAAGAAACAAAACAATAATGATTAAAACTAACGCACCCTAACATGTTTATAAATCATAACGAATCAAAAACAAAACCAAGGTCAACCCATTTAGTGGGTTGTTTGAAGAAAACACCCAAAACCAAACACACTCTTATATGCCGTTAAACTTATATCCAAACGCACCCTTACGGGGTCATTAACCGCAAAACCAAACAGACCCTTATGGGCTGTTAAATGTGAAACCAAAAGCCCTATATGGGCTGTTAAACCCTGATCCAAACGCCCCCTCACATCCATAAAACACAAATCCAAACACCCCTGTTGCTGCAGTTAAATGCAGAAACAAACACCCATTTGGGCTGTTCATACGCAGCGACAAACACCCCGTTTTGGGGCTGCAAAACGCAGAAACAACCACCCCTATACGAGCGTGTTTTACCAACCGAAACAAATGATTCAAAAAGATAACTAGATTACAAAATGAAACAAGCTTAAATAATGAAATCACACAAAATTTAGTTATTAATTTTTACAAGGTATTCAACCGTCCAAACTAAAAAGGAAAAGAGGTGGAGTGGTGGTGGTTTTGGCTGTGGTTAGACAACGATGAGATGGTGTTCGTCGGTTGGAGAGGGTTACGGGGAGAGGATGGTGGTGTGGTGGACGTAGTGGGGGTGGCGGCGGTAGTGGGGTGATGACGTTGATGGCGTCGGTGAAGTGGCGGTGAGGTGGGAGGAGGGTGGTGATGACGATGGCGTTATGGAGAGAGGGTAGCGTGGTGGTGACGCGGCTGGGGTGGCCGTAAGGTTGGCCGAAATCTCGCCGAAAAAGGTATGGTAGCGCCGGAATTTATGAGAGGAGAGAGGAGATAAATTTTAAGGTTAGGGTTTTGTAAATGTGTGTGTGGCTAGGTTATAACAAGAATGAGATGGGTATTTATACTTTTGAAAGTTTGGAAAAACAATGTGTAAGATGTATAATAGTTGAGGGGCTTTCGGGTAAATATTAGCACAAGGACCGGAAGTGTAATTTTCGTTAAATAATGGTTCGGGACTCATTTCGGTAAGTTAACGATTGATTTAAATTACGAAAATTATGCCATTATTTTCCAAATAGTTTTTCCTATAAAAATGAGTATTTACATGACTTATTTTATAAATGTTTTTATAAAACTTATTTAAAATGTTTTTGTTATTTATTAGGTATCTTGGGTGAGCTTCGTCCGAAAAATAAACTTTAACTTGAGCATTCATGTTTTTAAATAAACGCTTTTGAGTAAAATATTATATAATTTATTAAATATTTTCATTTAATAAAACGTGATAACTAAATATAAATTTAATTATTTTTGTGTCGGTACGCGTTGTTTTCAAAATTTTACGAGGTTATTTTAGTCATTTTCTGCTTAGTTTCAGGTCTCGGGTAAAACTAAAAAGTTGTCCGGAATGTCGTTTTACATTAAAATTGCTTTGGAGTGAGTCGTGAAAACGTAATTTAGCGGGTCGTTTTTGATAAGTCAATTTAGGAATAACATATATCTTCTCGTTTTCAAGTCAAATAAGTTTAAAAAATAATTTTGGAAATGAGCGATAATAATAGTAATTATGATTTATTATTTAATTACGTTTCAAAAATTTACCGCCTACGCGGTAATCATTTTTATGTGACCGTAAAAGATCAAAAGTAAAAAAGTCAAGTCGAAACCAAAAAGTTAAAAGGGTAAAATAGTAATTTAAAATTTCCAAAAAGTGTCGGGTGTGACAAGTGGCACGAACAAGCGAATTTAGCCCGGGCATCGTTGGACAAGGCGGCTAAGAAGGTGAAGAAGTGGGCGGATGCAAAGAGGAGACACGTCGAGTTCGAGGTTGGAGATCAAGTGATGGTGAAACTCTTACCTCAACAATTCAAGTCATTGAGGAAGGTTCATAAGGGATTGATACGGAGGTATGAAGGCCCTTTCCTAATGATTGGACGTGTTGGAAAGGTATCTTATCGAGTTCAACTACCGCCCAAGTTGAAGATCCACCCGTTCTTTCACGTTAGCTTTCTCAAGCCTTATCATGGAGATGAGGAAGACCCAGAACGAGGAGTGTCCAAGCGGGCACCAACAGCAGTTGTTACTTCGTACGATCGAGAGGTCGAAGAGATTTTGTCGGATCGTATGATACGAAGACGAGGAGTGCCGAGCTTCCTTAGGCAGTGTACTTAATCGTTGTGATGTAGTATAGGTAAGACTCGGAGGTTGTTATCATTCTCTAAGGGAATAGGTTGGGAAGGCTTGATCACGGTCTAACAGAATTCTAAGGGTTGAGAGAAGATTATTTTTGTATTTTTATATTTTATGAAAGCAGTAAATCATATGTTTGAGAGGTTGGTTTGGTTTTAGCTATTAAACTAAATAATAAACTACGCTAATGGTGATAATAATATGATAAAAGATTGTGTTCATTTAATCATGTATTACTCTCTAGATTGCTTCTCCTAATGTTGTTGCTTTGTCACACTTGTGATGATCTATGTAATTATTTCCTTAGTCATGAACGAATTACATGAACCCGCCATCTATTTAATATTTCGTTAAGGCAACACACAAGTAAAGGTAGTATGAAGACTATTACAAGGCCCCTAAGAGTATATTAAATGCATTTGAAATATATTAAGAGTGGATCAACCATATAAGGGGCAAGGTAGTATGAAGACTGTTACCCTATGGTATCCTTTCTACACAATCATGTTTTCCTAGACATATCAACAGTGATATAGACAAAAGTTGGTTTTATAAGACCTAACATGCATATTCATCACAAAAAGCAACACCACTAAGATCTACATTCTAGGTTTCATACAATCATAAATAAACACAATAGAAGGTTTAACCAAGCATGTAAAAGATAAAGCAAGAACATATAAGAATCATACAACAAGATATATTGAATAATTAAGATAGTCTTACTTGATTAAAACATAAATTGAAGGAAGTACAATAGGGTTTTGAGGCCCTAAAATCGTCCCTAACAGCTGCTAAACGAACTAGGGTTCGTCCCTTTCTTTTACTCTAAAGTTACACACTCATAACCCTAATTTTGGGTTTGTATATATAGGAAAATCGTTGCGACGGCGTCACATTTTAATCGTGATGCCGTCGTGAAAGAGAATATTCTAGATAATGAGTTGGGTCGTGCATTCTAACGCCGTCTTGAGCTGCTGATAACATAATCTTGAGAGCTGTTGGTGTAGGTTCGTAGTCATGTCCGTTTCTTCTCTAAATGAGCCCAAGTCACGTGTATTTTCTCCAAATGCCTTCCAAATGCTGAATACCTGAAAAGGAACGATTAAGTACCTATTTTGGGCATAAATGCACGATTTTGGGGTTTTAACGACCCTGAAAAAGTGTATAAAATGACACCTCGTCACTCTGTATAGCACTATGCACTATATTAATAGATTCTAATAATATGTTGTTTGTCTGAATTTTGATATTTCCAGAAATGTCAAACATATCAAAGATTGAATTTGGTGCTCTTAATGTTACTGGAAAAAACTATATGCCTTAGGTTATTGATGTTGAAATGCATCTCGAATCTATGGGAATTGCATAGACTATTATTGAAAACAATGATAGTCCATCACAAGATAAAGCGAAAGCAAACAATTTTCTTCGCAAACATATTGATGATGGACTAAAATTTGAATACCTTACCACTGAAGACCCAAGTATTCTTTAGAAAGATCGTAAGGACCGCTATGATAATCAAAGGGAAGTTTTACTTCCAGCTGTTCGAGAAGAATGGAGATCTTTAAGATTTCAAGACTTCAAAAAAGTCCGTGGGTACAACTATGCTTTGTTCAGGATTTATTCACAGATTAAATGTTGTGAACAAAGTGTTACTGATGCAGATATGTTAGAGAAAACTTACTCCACATTTTATGCATTAAACATGACTTTGCAGCAGCAATACCGACTACAGAAATTCATAAGACTTTTTGAGCTAAATGCTTATCTTCTTGTTGTTGAGCAAATAATGAGATTTTGATAAAAAAAATCACCAGTCTTGTCCTACTGGATCATTAGCATATCCTGAAGTGAATGATACTAAAAATAACCCTAAAAGCTTTATGTGTGGGCAAGGCCAAAGTCATAGAAAAGGCCGTGGTCAATTTAACAAAACAATTCTCAAGGCCATAACCGTTCTTTTGATCAGAATAAGAAAAACAGTCGAGTTTATACTCATGGTCGTGGATTCACCTGTGGTAGTGGTCAAAGAACCAACAATTAGGCTCCACAAAACAACAAGGACAAAAATGTGGGCAAGTGCAAGTATAATGGTGAATATGGCCCATCGCAGAACACTGATGGTTCTTGCTTTAGATGTGGTAGCTCAAATCACTAGGCAAAGTATAGTCGAACAGCCCCTCACCTCTGTGAGTTGTATCAAGCATCTCTCAAATAAAAAGAAAGAGAGGTCAATCTTGTAGACCAAGTTGATTTTGGAAACAATGACTTGGATACCTCACACTTCTTTAGTGGTGACACTGAATTGAACACTCCAGATTTTTTCAATGATATGGATATCTGAGATGAACTATGCTGAATTATCATAATTATGATGAACTATGTTGAATTATCATAATTATGTCTTTTGATTTCATGCATTTCCCTTTTGCATGTATTTCCCTTTTTCAAGTGTGTTTTCATTCGATAACGAGGATTTCATCTTCATGTAAAATAACTTTTAAATAATATGAACTTCTAGTTATGTTTCTAATACATATGCTCTATTAATTTGTGTAAAATGTTGTGAATAGATCTATTGGGATTGAACTCTCCTGTCCGGGTAGGTAACAACGCACTACCATGCCAAACGGGCACATTTCATTTGAGGAACTCTAGGTGTTTGGCAAAGCACTTACTGTGTCAGCAACTTAGAAACAACGTATACTTAAGGCTTCAGTGTCATGAGCTTAGTGCAGTAGTAACAACTTTTATAATGACATTGTATTTGTTATAATGGTCATACACTTGAAATCTTGTGGCCCACATTACTCTTACTGAACGATACTGATTACCAAAACCTATGAGCTCACCAACTTTATGTTGAAACTTTAGCATGTATTTCTCAGGTTCTTAATTACTTACATGGTTAGCACTTGGAGCATCTCACCGAGTCTTTTGTGGTCTCAGCATCATTAAGATTTTATGCATTACTTTAACGTTCGATGTGAACTTAAAACTTCTTTATATTTGTATCGTGAACTTTTGTAAACATGTCTTTGCTAAACTCTATTTATTAAGTCCAACGTGTATTTTTCAAACGACTCATGTAGAAGTCGCTCTTTATGACTTATGTCTTTGTGCTATGAAGTCACGTCCTGATTACCTTCCGCTGTGATATTTTAAGGTGTGACAAGAATCTACAACCTTACCATATTGATCATAAATATCCCACATTTGTCTAGTCGTGATGCCTGAAGGAAAATCCGTGACAGAAAGCGAGTGTGATACCTAAGTTGATCTTCCATCTCCATCATTCCTCCTCATCATGTTAAGTGAAATACTAACTAAACCCTTGTAATCACTTCATAAGATTTTTGAATGCAGAGAGATGACCACGATCTATTTATAGTTAATTAATTTTTTTGTTGAAATAAAATCTAACTTTAACATACTTTTTTTATACTATTATATATTTTAGAGCTCCTATTTATATATTTGCCTTGTATAATGAACATTTATTTTGATTCTTTTCCTTTTTGAAGCTGATGATGTACGTGTCAAACACTGATTGGTTGTGTGATGTCAAACAAAACAATAACACATGGTTACACACTTAAGGTATATATTGACAAAATAATCATCGACTGATCCTTATACGAGTGAACAACTTGATAAATTCCTGACTATGTCAAGAACTTAGGCAGTAAGTCATTTGATACTAAACTATAAATAGGGACAACATATTAAAAACCTAGAGAGAAACGAAAAGAAGTACAAGCGTCTTAAGCACGACCTGATCCACGATTTGGAGGTATATTTCCATTTCGTATATATCTAGTAAATATTGTTAATTTACTATTTACCAATTGTATCCATGACATCATCGTTCAGAAAATGACATTTTTTTAGTGTGGGATTAATATATTCAAGTAATTTTATCCAATAAATTTTGTTAAATGTACGACAAAACTATAATGTAACCGTAAATTTTCTTATGTTTAGTTGTCATTGATATTTTTGTTGATAAAGGCCAATACATATCCTAAACTAAAGATACAAAGGCCGGTTTTAAATTTTAATGTTTCAAATATTCGTTTAAAAATAAAATTAGGACAGTGGTACACTTATGATACACTTAGCACACGTAAATGCATCTCGTGGTGCTAAGTCGATACAAAGATGTATAGTTTCTATGGGTGCGGCTTTGTGTCGATGACCACGACACATATCGCTCGAGGTATTCTAGTCCGACACTTAGACGATGTGATGTATCGCTCAAGTTTCTCTCTATAAAGTTAATCTTCGTATTTGTTTTCATGTTCTGTTTGCTGATTAAATAAAAATCTATGGTAATCTGTCTCCTATTTAGTTAAACTATATAGAACTATCTGAAGCAGCAAAAAAGATGGGGCTTACTTTCACCAAGTTGTTTAGCGCGCTATTTGCCAAGAGAGAGATGCGAATTTTGATGGTTGGTCTCGATGCTGCTGGTAAAACTACCATCTTATACAAGCTAAAAATTGGAGAAATCGTGACAACAGTCCCTACGATTGGTGAGTCATGATCAAAGTTCACAGTCAACCATTAAATTACAATGAACGTGATTAATTCGTTGTTGTCATTTAATAAGTACATCTGATGTTAGTGCTTCGTGTGTTCCAAAGTAAGTTAAACAAGTCATTTGATGGATGTAAGTTACTTTCAGGTTTCAATGTTGAGAGTGTTGAATATAGGAATATCAGCTTCACAGTCTGGGATATTGGTGGACAGGACAAGGTTTGTATTCGTCTTCTTTTTGTGTGCATGTTTTGTTTATGCTTTCCGACTTTCATATTCCGTTTTGAATACGCATATTATAAGTTCATTTATATGCAGCTTCGTCCCTTGTGGAGGTTCTACTTTCAAAACACAGAAGGCATTATATTTGCGGTTGATAGCAATGATAGGGATCGAGTTCTTGAGGCAAGGGATGAGTTGCATAAGATATTGAATGAGGTTTGACATTTTAATTTGAATTTTATGACAACTTGCTTAGGTGTTTCTCTCACATTGGCAAGTCATTATCTTCATCCTGCTCCCAGTATTTGCATCATGATGATGATGATGATGTTGGAAATCATTGGCATAGTTCTGGTCTAAGAACAAGCTGCATTTTTAATGTACTCAATTAATTCGCAACGACATAGTTCTAGATTCTAAGTTTGAGAACACCAAATATCATCTCCTTTGTACTTGTAAAGATTGCATCTCAAATTTCACTTTAATACTATCATTTTAACGCACTTCTATGACCTTTTATTTGAAAAGTCATATTGTGTCTTAGAGGTTAATTACTTCCATTGCTTTCAGGATGAACTTAGAGATGCCGTCCTCTTAGTGTTGGCAAACAAACAAGATTTGCCAAATGCAATGAATGCTGCAGAAATAACAGACAAGCTTGGTCTCTATTCTCTTCGTAAACGCCCTTGGTAAAGTACCCTCCCTCCATATATCACATATTTGCTAACGCTAATCGTTTAGGATGACTCAAAACGGTTTCTAGTAACCTGCCAATACTTTTTTGCTGTTATAATTCTAGTAGTAACATTATATTCTAAACTTTATCGGCGAAATCTTTTTACTGAAAACGAAACAAGTGATTGATGTCGATCACCAGGCTTGAATATGGCTCGTACAGGAATTATCGAATTTGTAATAAACCATCGGAGATTGTAATTTATAAAACTTTTTAAAAGAATTCAAACATAATTTGACTCTATCCCAATATAATGTGTACCCACATCGGCATATATTATGAAATGAATGAGTTGATTTGCTCACCCTACCAGATTGGTATGCTAATCTTTAGGTACATCCAGAGCACTTGTGCAACATCCGGTGAGGGGCTTTGTGAGGGTCTAGATTGCTCTCGTAAGAACATTGCTAAATAAAAGGTAGTAATACGACATTATTAAAAGACTAAAAAACTCAAACATTTAAAACGACAAATCTCGACTATAGCCAAAAAACATAAATTAATGTACAATTATTCTCTGATACAACAATAGCTTTAAGTTTTTTTACGATGATAAACTTTATGTGGCAGGCTGATAGTAAACCACAACCGGGGTGCCTAGCAATTTTTTACATTCCCAATATATAGGGTAATTTCATACGCACTAAATAATACTCGGGTAAACATCAAGAAATCTAAATGCAGGCTGATTCTAAATGCAGGCTGTAATTGTGTGTTTTAACTCTAAATTACCAATGATTTATGTAAGATAATCTGTGCTTTTTTTTTCTTCAATTTTTTCATTTTGTGTTTATTCATCAAGGAGTATTTGGATATGCTTACTGAAAACGATTATTCATTATAGTGATGTGTGAGAATTAGAGTCAAATAATTAAGTGAAGTAAAAGTTTTCAAGAGAAACCAACAACCTCACGCTGCAATTCTGCAAAGTGCAAACATCACCAATATATTACTGACATGCATGTTTGAGTAGCGATTTGAACTCATAATCGTTACAATCACATGTACCATCGATTTACAGGTCCTTTCGTTTATTTCGAGTTATTTCTTTTATATATTTTACTTTTGCTTATTATACAAAAGTATAAGAAAACTCTATTACTGTAAAACAAAACAAAATTTTTGCAGTAAGTTAAAAAATCTTTTATGATTTATCTACTTACTTTTAACTTCAAAAGCGGCTTTACAATTTATTTTCTTTAAAATGCAAACTCCAATTGGATGTAACAAGGATTACATGTATCTCGTATATCAGGCATTCCAGCGAAAGTTTTGATATATATTTTTCACGCAGCATGGTTATCATAATAATTCTATGTATGCTTATAATAAAACTTTGTAACATCAAAAAAATTGTAATTTTAAGTTTATTTTGATCTTATAATTTCCTATTAATGGATTTTTTTTGCAAAAGTAATCTTTTGTTTTCTTAACATATAACTTACTTAAAAGATACTTAAACTATAAAACATGGATATAGAAGTTTTATTTTAAAAAGTCACCCAATGTTTTATATAGTAATTATTTACCTTTACGATTTAGACACCGACTACCAAGCTTGACCTGTGTGGTCGACAACGCTGAGTTCGCAGAGTGATGCAAACAAGTTTATTCTGATTTAGTGAATTTAGTATTTTGCTAAATATATATTTTACGCGGCAATCTACATTCCCATGTCAAATGGAGTATTTTGGTCCCACGCTCAAGTCAACTTCCTTGAGTCTGGACTTTAAATTACTCCGCATCAGTCCTATAGTACTAATATTGATGTATTTGCACATTCATACAAGCCCCAAACAATGCTCTCGGTGATCCTCCTCTCCAAGTATATCA
The DNA here is from genome assembly GCA_026074375.1 of Tanacetum coccineum. Taxonomy (NCBI): domain Eukaryota; kingdom Viridiplantae; phylum Streptophyta; class Magnoliopsida; order Asterales; family Asteraceae; genus Tanacetum; species Tanacetum coccineum. The sequence goes on from BQNB010010277.1 coordinate 11,700, forward strand.
GATGTCCACTGCTGTCCTGCTGCATGTCCTAACACAATCTAGCTTCCACTTAACATCGAGGCTTGTGGCAAGCATCCTACAGCTTCTAACGAGTCCTTTGATATTCCAATGCTCTTAAAATGCAAGCACTTCAGCTATATTTGGATAGTGCATACCAAATCATGTTTCTTATTATCCCTTGTTCTCTACCCATCGTTCTTTTTATCTCGGCTCCAGGTAATCATATTTCATGGCTTGTATCTGAGGCTCAGGTTAACGTTGGATAAAATAATGCAGTGGAAATACTTGCCATTTATAAATAATGAGAAGTGATATCTTACTTTTTTGTTCGCTATAAAAAACTAAAAGTATCTAAGTGGGTGCTTTCTACTGATATGAATCTAAATCACTAAACTGCCATCTCAAAGTTAAATTCATTGATGAAAGTTGCTCTCAAACTTAATAAGTGAAGACTGTGATGAGAGTCCAATCGTCAGGACGAGTTTCATTCATCATATTATTGTTTGAAGCTACAGTCAATTGACTTAAGATCAAGAATAACTTTCTTAACACTGTCTCAAGGAGGTTACACTCATGCAACAACCTATGGAATCTGTTTGAGTAGCCATCAACATTTCAGATACCCAGCCTCAAGAAACTTAAACCGGTGATTAGCGCTAAGACCTACAAGCAGTATTCTACCCTACAAGCATTTTTTCCTTAAGACCTTAAAAGCCTTGATACTGTACTCTCAGAAAGGAATTTCCTTGGTCAATGGAAGTATGTTTTAGACGTGTGTGCCCAAGTATCCATGTTTGAGATGTAATGCTACTCACCAATGGTTTCTTAAAATGTCGACTTCTATCTAGCAAAACCAGATTACGACATTGCCATCATGAGGAATTGTTGCATAGTCAGTAAACACGCTAAGCAGCTTTACACCTCATTGCACAGATCATAAGGATATAGTAAAAATCCTAAGGTGCCTCAAGGACACTTGGAATATTATTCTTTGCACTAATATAGGATACAGCTGAGGAGTTCGACATTCACATTTTAAGTATGTTGCACTTCCCTACAGTCAAAGATCTACCCAATAATATCCTACTTGGATATGAATATAGTATTATGCAGAAGCAATAAGTAATATATAATTTACTTGTCAAGCATAGAGTCCAAACATTGAGCTATGGCTCAAACAAAACGTTGACCAACATGGACTCGTCATGTAGCGGAAGACTTTGGTAATCATATAATGAGGGTGCGTATAACAGTTCTAGGAACCACAATTTTCCATGGACAAACACAGTATATCCAAGTTAACTATCACCTTTTATGCAATAAGCATTGGGCCTAACTCACGAACAACCAAGCATTAGACCCGTGTGACCTGCAATGTAGATTAACTTACCCGTGTTTTGAAAAACCATTAACCCTATATACAAAGTTAGGCATGACAGATGCATGTACTGCAGCATAAAATGTATCAAAAAGACGTTATTTGGGAATTTACTTAATTTCGAGTTTCTATCGTGTCATTAACTTATTGGCTCACGATACTCAATACGTCTTTAGTGCATTGAATAACATAAGCTATCATGACAAGTACATTTAATTACGACTTCGAAATTCAGAGTTACCGTAGCATTAGCATGACAGGTTTGTTCATACTTCATTCACTAGCTTTCCAGTAAAGTTGTTTATTTTCTCAAAAAAGGAATATGCATGGACATTGATGATTGGATGCATAAATAAATTTTGTTCTCCAAATATGCAAGCTTTTATCCAGCCGCATAAGAAACTAAATAAGCCTTGTTGCTCTCTCTGTCTCATAAGATCAACCATTATCATAGTTAGAAATAACCTAATTTTTTTTTGTAATGCAGTTAAGTTCATTAGAAAGTCCTTTAAACTTCGGTAGTTTCATTTGCTTATTACCAAGCTGTCAAAAGGGGTATTTCTCTATTGCTCTAACATACAATTATGGTGCATCGATTTGCACCAAAAGCAGTAATCCAGACATAAGACATGTAGGTTTGATTTTATATCAATCTCTAAACTGATTCAAATCAAATTCTGAAAAACTTCTTAACCAAGAAAAAAACAAAGATTAACCAACTATTGTTCCTTCTAATGTAATCAAAACAGTCATTGACCACACGTTCTTGCACCAAGAAACTAACTAGGAATCAACTGCTATCAAAGAAAAAAAAATCATATGAATTCAGTTAAGGTTAAAGAGAATGTACTGACACATCAACTGCTTCCATTGTTATTTATGTCTTCTCCCATCTCAATTGCCAACACTTCGGGAGTTGATGATCCTTCAATTGCCAACACTTCCGGAGTTGATGATCCTTCATCTGTCTCTACCTCCCTATCCAACACAACACAAATTAACTCCTTAGATATCATGCCCTATATTATAAAAGGGCTTTTTGAAAAAAATATCAACCTAATTTTTCATTTGTCCCTTTCTAGTCACTGTACTTTTTTTGGTCTCTTTTTAGTCACTGACCCACAGTTTTATCATCTTTATAATAAAACATAAAATTATACATAAATCTAGCTTTCTCCATACATAAATTCTAACATTTTTATATAAAAGATGCCCTTTGGTAGAGCCAGCTTTTTAGGAATGTCGGCTACTAAATGACTCTAACCGGACCCATGGAAAAGTACGTTGGTATTTTTTGCAAAAAAAACTCGATAGAATATAATAATCAAATTCAAAGGAAACATACTTGCATGTCTTTTTGTTGTGACCCAATCCCTTGCATTTGCTACACTGCATTTGCCTTCTAATAAGCTCAATCGACCCAGCCTGCTTTAACTTTGCTCGTTTCCCTGGTTTCCCTGGAGCACGTTTTGTAGGAGGTTTCACAATCACTAATTTGTCATCAGCATCTAAGGGGGGGCCCTCCACATCAGGTATCGGGTAAATCGACTGTGCATAAGTTTTCCTATAGCTATCAGCCATAAAATATCTAGAGCAATAATCATACACGCTTCTACCGATGCCTTCAATAACAGCAATGGCATGACAGCATGGCAGTCCAGTCAGCTGCCAACTCTTGCAGCTACAATCCCATTGACTAACATCAACCATCTCAACAGATTCACCATGAACCTCAAATATGCTACTTTCTGATGGCAACACCTGAAACGATTGAGCTTTTAAAGCCTCATCTCTAAGCTTCTCCTCCATAGATGGAGTCAAAGTTGTGGTCCATCTGTTAGAATCAACTCGTCTTGTATAAATCAACTCCATCAATTTACCTCTTAACACATCAATCATTTGAGTTATTGGAAACTCAACTGCCTCTGCTACCCAATTATAAACCAACTGTCCAAAATTAGATGTCATATGGTTATATCGTGTTCCAACAAAGAACACATTTGCCCAGTGGTGTGGCTCACTGTTGATTACCCAATCATATGCTTCAGGTGAGAGAGCTTTTAAATCTTGACAACATTGTTCAAAATCCTCTAGCTTTGGCGCATAAGCACAAGTATAGAGGTCTTGAACCATGAGACGTCTTGCTTCATGTGAAAAACGCCCCATCAAATCATTATTAAGTTTCTCAGCAACATATCTTAGACAATGAGCATGAAAACACTCTCCACCATAAACATTAACCAATGAATCTTTTAAACCCTTGTTGAAATTTGCAACAAATGTAATAGGATGAGGTACAGGCGCAGCAAATTTCAATTGGGTTAAGAACCAAAACCAATTGTCCTCATCAGTCTCATCATCAACCACAGCAAAAGCCAATGGAAAAACACCATCATCCCCATCTGCAGCAGTTGCTATCAATAACGTCCCTTGATACTTTGCATCTAATGGAATATCATCTAGAAAAATCAAGGGACGACAGCCATTTTGAAAACCAGAAATAGAGGCATGAAATGAGAAAAAGACACGATGGAAGCTTGAATCCTCCTTTGCATCAACTGTAGCTAAACTTCCGGGATTAGTTTGCATTATTCTCTTACAAAGGTACGGTAACTGAGAGTATGATTCCTTGTATGAGCCTTGAAGTTGCTCCTTAGCAATTCCTTTTGCACGCCATGCCTGCGAATAATTTAACCGAACACCATATTCCCGCTGTATGTCAGCAACAATATCTTTTGGTTTGTAATTTGGAGAATTCCTTAGTTTTTCTTTTATGAGATTTCCGACCCAACCCCTTGTTGCCCGGTAACCAGCCTTTGGAGCTGCTCCATTACATGTATGCCCAGGAATCATTTTCTTGATGCGAACTAATTGGGTAGTGGGTAATCTTGAAGCATATATGCGCCATGGACAACTTACTGACTTGCATCTGACACTAACACGGTGACTGTCACTTTTCTTATACTTGTAACGAAAACCATGCGCAATTGAGAATTTGTGGAGAGCTTCACGAAACTCATCAAAACCAGCAAATCTCTGATCTACACCAGTAATTATCTTTTCCCATTGTGTTGCGACATTCTGTTCATTTTCAAGTGTAAATGACTCCGGTGAGATTTCATTGTCTATATCAAGATCACTATTTTCATTCGTAGTGGGAAAATCATCTGTGTGGCTTGTTACAACAGGGCTAGATGCCAAAACAACTGCCTCTGATCCCGTTGTCCTACTCGACCTGCAAATTGAGTTCCATGAGAGTATAAGTGGGTATAACCAAAGCAATTATATATATACATAGACTTGACCAAATATGGCCTATCTGGTTTACGTCGCAATAAACTTTTTGTGTTTGATGCACAAAGCGGCCAGTTAGGTTAATTTACCCACCGCCGTTATTTATTGATTATATGAATATACAATGTATATGTTTCGTCTAGGAGATTGTGTGACTTTTGACCAGGTTCTACCTTCTTCAACTTTCAATGATACATTAATTTGGGTAACTGATCTAGATTGACCCACTAGAGATAAAAGTCCAACCCAAATTCGTTTCCATGTAGTTGCATAAAAATTTCCACATCTACGCCTTATATGACCTACATTGACCCATATAGATAACTACCGTGCATTCCCAATTAACCTCAAGTTGTGAAGAAAAATAGCAGAGACCAATTGACGTACCTACTAGCAGGTGTGCTTGAAACAATTAGAGCTCCTGTGCCACCGCCCTGTGGCATGACAAAGACATCCACTTGATCAGAATCCTTGAAGAAGTTAATCATGCGTTTAAGGTCTTTGTCTTTAGATATCATAATAAGAGTCTTTCTGTTTCCCGGTAGGAAGTATTTGATCAACATGTTGTCAACACTATATCCAAAAGTGTCCGCTAAGTCCTGTTTGAAATCAGTTACGCTTGTTTCTGTATCGAGATCAACAGCGTAAGCCTCCCCACCATTATACGACATTGATCCATCTCTTTCAAGCAGAAACTCGCCACCCGACTGGCATATTGCTATAATTGTCTTCGTTGACATCTCACAGCAACCCAGATTAACAAAATAATACTTGGGCAGAATCAAATTACAACTTTTCTGCAAAAGAGAACTGCTTGTCGGAAAACATATTCAGATGACACTGAAAGAAAATCAAAATATCACTAAACGGGCACGAGTTCAAACATTCAAAAGCAAAAGAAAAGTGCCCATTCTAGTACTGAATCCTTAAACGGCTTAGATATAACAAGCCAATTAAATGACCTAACCGCAACATTAGTACACGTTAAATATAACAATTGTAGTGTAACTCTATATATTTGAGATTACAGTTGGTATTGTAATACAATCTGATATATATATAGACCATAAGTATCAATCAATTACAATTGTTTAATAATTAACAAATCAAAAAAACGGGAAAAACCAATATAACCTGTTACAAAAGTTATTAACTGAATATAAACCCTACCTACACAAATATATATTTAGAAGAAAAAAAAAGGAATTACCTTGACTATGTATATATGAGGGTTCTTGAACTAAAATCAATTTTATATTTTTCTGTTTCAGTTGCTCAAACAAAAAACAACCTATACTTTGACGAAGTACACTTTCAGTTGCCCCACTTCCCTTTTCTGTGTTTCATCTTCACTGCCTATACTTTCACTTTATTTTATATTCAGCCCCCAAACTATTTTTTTTCTGAGTTGTCGATCCTTACACGTTTACGTCTAATTCTAACACTACCTATTTGACTCAATTATTTTGATGACTTGCCTCATATATTGCTTAGACGAGATTGGGTGTTGTTGTTGTTAATTTCGATGAGTTGGTGAACTAGACGAGTTATATGGGCTAAACAAGTTATCTATTTGACATATTTAGCATGTTTATTTTTTTTGAAAAAGTTTGAAGCAGTTAGACCATTAGGTTGGGTCAACATGCTCAGACAGTTAGACCATCATGTTGGAGTGGCGATGGATTGGGGTGACGGTTGATGTGGTGGTCGAAGGTTGGAGTGGCAATACGTATGGTGGTTTTGTGGGAAGAGAGTTTTACTTGGGTTCGACTTTTCTATGTGTGAGAATGGAATTCGATGTCGAAGTGTATGAGTGAGGCCATATAAGACAAAGATGAAGGAAAAAATAATTACATTACGGTCAAAATGTATATTACTACCCTGACGTGGTTAAGCAGGTGTTATACTACCCTAAACTTTTTAGAGGGGGCCAATAATATCATGAGTTTGTCTAACATGGTTTAACGTTGCACTGACTTTGGTGAGGCGTAATATTGTTGGGATATGCTCATATCGTATTAAATAATTATACGGCTGTAAATACGTGAGTCTATGGGGTCACACACAAATACACAAAAGTATCATTATTTACATATATATTTAATGTAATTATAACAGTTACATTGTTTATATTAATCACGTATAACGGGCATTTGATTAATCGGTTAGACACATTAATCAATTAACGGGCTAACGATAGTTAAGTTATGGACTTAATATCAAGTTGGACCAAAACAAATGATGAGCTCTGTCTTAGTCCTTAGGCTGGCCATATGGGTAAGAAAAGAGAGGGAATATGCTTTTGATAACTAAGTGTAAAATATCAAAAGATATATTAGGAATTTGATTTATCAAATCCCATAACTTGGAAACAAGGTTTTGTGTTCCTCCTCCCTGCTCTTTAGAACTCACGGCTCAAAACACATAACCCTTAAGGGTTCTTGTTTTTGATTTTCTATCTTAACAATGTTATAGTGTAAGGTTAGATCCATTAATACGTGGCGACTAGCATCCGATGATACACGATGATGTGTAGTGTGGATACACATAGAGGCAAGATATTTTGGTTGATTTGATAGTATCGGGGTATATATGAATTCAATGGGGAATCCAGTTTTTGTGATGAGATCCGTTAAGTTTCACCCGATCACGCAACAAGAGGTATAACGTATGTTATTTCAATTAATCATTACACATAAGATGGATCCACTTTGGTGACCTATTTTTCGTTGCCATTATATGTTTAATAATGTATTCTGTATATAAAACCCAACAGTGGCATCACGAGCCACCATATGATGTTTTTGGTTATTGGTGTATACGCAAAAATGGTTAAAATCGTGTTTTTCGCACTCTTTAAAGGTAACGATATTGGACAGTCCTAAAGGGTAACTTTACAGAAAATTTTGAACCTTTTTAGGTCTTACAATCAGTGTTTATGAACCCTAGGTCCACGGGTTTTGCGTATACATGACGAGCGGTTTACTTGCTTAAAATCTTTCATTTTTTGGATTATCTCTAATTTTCTTGTTAATTTATTGAGATTCATGGCGAATACATGCATATTTAGCCATGGATGAATAAGCCAATACCTTGTTGCAATCATATTCATGTTCTATTTATATGTGGGACGTGCAAAACCGATGGAAACCCTAGCCTATACATGCTTGATTTCTTGTGTTATTAGTTATAGTCGTGTTTGGGATTTTTGCCATTGTTTTGGCTCTTTATTTGCACCTTTAAATTACTTGTAGTCATTTTTTGGCACTTTACAGTAGTTAGATAGGTCTTATAGTCTTATGTGATTACACATATGTAACTGTTACTCGTAGTGAAATGGCTATAAGATAAAGGCGAAAGTGTCAAAACAGATCTGCCAGACCTTGTTGGACGAAAAAATTAATTTTCGACATTCTATTAGGAGTTAGAAGCTTTGTTTTTTGCAGGTTCCAGCTCATAGGACTACAACTTTGTAGTTTGTTGCTCGAATCATGGAAGACTCCTTGTTAGACTTTTGGGCCCCTCAACATGACACAAATCTTAAATCAGCATGCTGATATATTAGGATTATCGGGTTCTACTAGTTTTGGAATAGGTCTAAAAGCAAGTGGGAGCCTTAATTTCTTGGTTGTGGCTTGATCCTTAATTGGCCTCTCGGGTTTACATGTTGACTCATGAACTCGAGCATAGGATTTCAGCGGTTGAGGTTTTGCATGTCGGATTATGATAATGTTTCATTACTTTGCTTTTTATATTTTATGTTGTGACGTTTATAAATTGCAGATGCTTTTGAAACTAAAATGAGACCTAATTGGTTTTATAAACTAAATCTTATGATTTAGTTAAACAAAGTTTAAATATGATTTTGAAACTTAAAATTAGGGATTTTCATCTTTTGATCAAGGGTTTGGTTTACACAGTAAGTTGCTCCCGTGACAAAAGTGCAACTACATTGTTTTATCAAAACGCTTAAAAAGTTAAATGAATTGCGTATTATTTATGTTGTCATTATTTATTTATATCTAGTTAAGTTGCATATTATAATTAATTGGATATGTCAACACATAAATAATTAAAACAATGTTTGGACTTTAAGTTAAGAAAACATTTTTAACTTATGATATAAAGAATGAATGCATGCTTCTTCAGACATATTTTTTGCTCAAACTAAAACAACCTGTTAGCCTCAAAATATTGAGTCAAACAAAGGAAGTAAAAGTCATTATGTAATATGACGGGTCTTTACGTTTTAGAAACTTTGTATCTCATGTAATAGGCTAGTTTGGATCACGGGCTCGAGGTTTAACCTAACCTTGTATGTGTTTTAGGCCAAAAGCCCAACCGAAGCCGAGCCCGGCCCAATCAAACACACCCTAGGCGTACCTTAGGGTTTATGTGACAATATATACCCCTCTCTAAACATGAGAGGGGGTTGGTTGTTTGTGTTTCATTTTCTCACTTAGTGTAATACAACTTTCCTCCATTCTCTACTTTCTCTATTTACAATTCTTCTCTTTATCTCTCTAACTTTATACCAACAAGTGATCGTGATTATGTAAAATGGTAAGTGGTATCAATCGCCCAGGGTAGATTAGGGTGTTTGTGGTTTTGTTTTTGCTTATTTCATAATTTATCTGTGGCTTATCTTGGGAAAAAGCTCACGACTTATTTTTTTAACAAAAAAACCGTACAATTTTGATTCTTAAGATGATTATTCTTGTTATAGCTTATGTTTTGATGTGTTAAAAATGAGTTGTGTTTATGATTTGAGTTTAAAATCATTTTTGTGTTTTTGAAACTAGCGAATTTAAGAAGAAAAAAAGTACACGAGGACGGTTTTGTTGATGAGAATAGCGAACCATACTTCCGTTAGAAACAAGCGAACGAGTTTGAAGTTTTAAAACATGCGAAACATGTTTTATGTTTGAGACTAGCGATCCACATAAAACTTGAAGACCAAGTTTAAAACAAGCTTACAAGCAAGATTGTGTTTTTAAAACAAGAGAACCAGGTTCAAGTTCAAAACAAGCAAAAGTGTTTGAGAGAAGTGAACCTGGAAAAGAAGAAAGAAGTGTACCAGATATTATATAAGCGAACGTGTTTACTTTTGCAAGTAGCGAACCAGAAAAGGTAGCGTACCAAAAAAGTAGCATACGAGACTAGCGTACCAGATTTGGAAGAAGTGAGTCATGTTCAATAGTAGCGAAAGTGAAAGAAGCGACAATTAAAGAAGCAAACGAGGTTCTACAAGAAGCGAACGAGGTTCTATAAGAAGTGAACGAGGGAGTATTTTGGTTTGGGGTGAGTTCTAACTTGGTACATACCGAGTAGAGTGATTCGAGTACTAGGGTTTTGATTTGCATGAATCTTTCAAGCCCTAACCCTACTTTACATCAGTTACCCTAAACATGAATATATATTACATTGCTAGTCCTTGTACTTTAATTAATGATTGTTAAATCTTTTTAGTTAAACACTTAACGTGAAAGTAATTTCATTGCTTGTTCTTGGTTTATTAAAGCATAACGTGTGTTAATCCATCTCAAGTTACAATCTTTAATGACAAAACATTCTCACCGTTAGTTCTTTACAACCAAATCACTCAAACAAACAACAAAGCTTATAACTTTCATCCTTAAACGAATAATAACTTTCAAAGTTAGTACCTTTACCATAATTTCAAAGTTAGCATCTAGCTCAATTGGTAAAAGGGTTTGAGTTAAAGATTTGTCCTTTAGGTCACGAGTTCGAGTCCCACAACCGACAAAATTTAAACCAATGAGGGTGACCCAGCGGTAAGGGCTTAGCATTTAAGACGAGAAGTGCCTAGAGGTCTTGGGTTCGAACCCTAGGGAGAAAATTAATCCCCCATTGGCCACAGAGGTTCACCTGCCTTGACTCTGGGCTATCCAAAAGGATAGTCGGCCCTGGGAATAGTCGGCTTGCAATGTCAAGTCAGACACCCAGGTTATAAAAAAACATACCACAATAACATCCATCTATCTACTTAAGATCCATCACCATTTCACAACAATAACATCACTTAAATCATTTATCATGTCTACTCTAACAAACAACAGTCAAATGCACAATGACATTATGGCAGCAGGTTCAAAACAACGTCCACCAATGCTTGCTCCGGGTAGCTATGCACAATAGAGTTCTTAGTTTATGAGATACGTTGATACAAAACCTAACAAAGATCAACTCAGGCAATGCATTGAAAAGGGTCCTTACATCCTAACTCAACTTGTTACTCCATAAGTTCCAGTAGAAGGTGATAATCCAAGTCAAGCACGTGTGGTCAGAGAAGAAACTTATACCAATACCACTTCAGAAAATAGAAAATTAATTAATGCTGAAACTAGAGCAATCCATATGATACTGAATGGAATTGGTAATGATATATTTTCAACAGTGGATGCTTGTCTTAATGATAGGGAAATGTGGCTAGCTATTTAATGCTTGCAACAAGGAGAGTCTATCAACATACAAGATGTGAAGACAAAGCTATTTTGGGAATTTGGTAAGTTCACTTCGAGGGACGGGGAATCAATTGAGTCATACTACACAAGGTTCTAAGGAATGATGAATGAAATGGTAAGGAATCAGTTGAAGGTTGAGAACATGCAAGTAAATGTTCAGTTTCTTCAACAACTTCAACCAGAATGGTCAAGATTTGTTACAATTGTCAAGCAACAACAAGACTTGGACACTGTTTCATACTACAAACTCTTTGACATTCTGAAGCAACATCAAACTGAAGCTAATGAAATTCGTGCTAAAAAATTGCTAGAAATGCTAATCCACTCGCACTTGTTGATGTTGCTCAACATTATCCAAATGATTATACACAAGCACCAAAACCTTACAAAACCCATGCACAATCATCAAGACAAACACTATCAACCAGATCTCATGCTACTACCAGGAACAAAGGCAAAGAGATTGTTAAACCACCTTCATCTCCATCTAAGTCAACATCTAAAGAAGACAATGATGAAGAACAAGCTTAAAGACATAAGCAAATACAAAAAAGTTTGGCACTCATTGCAAAACACTTCAAAAATATCTACCAACCTACCAACAACAACCTTAGAACTTTATCAAACACTAGGAACAAGAATGTGGACACTTCTCCAAGAACAGGGAATAACAAAAAACTGGACAATTTGGAAATCAGATGATGATAACAGTTACTAGGAACAAGGAAAAGTAGGAAATCAAGTAGTTTAGCAGTCTAGGATACAGTGTTACAATTGCACGGGGTTTGGAAATTTTGCTAAAGAGTGCAGAAAACCAAAAAGGGTCAAGGAGTATGAGTATCACAAGGAGAAGATGATGTTATGCAAGCAAGAATCAAAAGGTATTCCTTTAAGTGTAGAGCAGAGTGGCTTCGGGATACTGATGAAGAGCTGAATGAACAAGAACGGGAAGCACATTACATGTACATGGCAAAGATTCAGGAGGTCTTACATGCTACTGATGATAATTATGGACCTACCTATGATGTTGAGTCATTGGAAAAGGTACACACATATGATGACTATAATGTGTTTGCTACTGAAAGACAGCATTTTAAATACCCGAATCCATTAATGATACATATGTGGTGGAAAAGGCTGATAACAATGTCATTCCTGATTCATCAGATCTATGTGATAATGGAGGAAAGGCTGATTAAAATGCTACAGAACTTGAGAATGAACGTGTGTTTCTTGCTTCTTTAATTGCTAATTTAAAACTAGATGTTGATGAGAAAAAAACGATACCAAAGAAATTAAAGAAAGCAAATACGTCTCTCACTCAAAAGCTTGAGAAAAGCAAACAAGATCGTAAGTACAAAAATTTTCAAACAAACCACAAAGACAAAGAGAAAGTTAAACTTGAATGTGAAAAAGCTCTTGGTTTACTGGTAGAAACTAAATGACTACATAATGAATGTTAGCCTTAAAATATGTTGATTTATCCGGAATTACATTAGTTTTCATTAGGCAAGACTCGTAGGGACTAGAATTGTTAAGTTGGAATAGTTTCCCTTGTCTTAACCTATAAATACCCCCTATATACTTCCATGGAGGGGTGAGGATTTATTATGTAGCATCTCATAAGTGTGTGTTTCTCCTTCTCTCTCTAGAAACACACACTCTTCCCTTTTCTCTCTGTACAATTCAATAATATGACTTTCTTCTTTGTAATCCTCCCCGACCTCCCGATTGTTATTTTAGGCTAGAATCTTACGAGATAACAATTGGAATCAGAGCCTAGGGCATTTTTTGTTGTTGGTTTGTGTTTTTGAATGGTGTTTGAAGCTTATTTGAGCATTTCGTGGCTTATTTTAAGCCTAAAAGCTACGGCTTTTATATTGGTTGGTGGTTTTTGTGCAAAAAGCTTGAAACTTTCTCTTCTATATAATTTCTAGCTTGTTTGTACAAGGGACTTATGGGTTTTCATACCCTTCATATGAGTTTTTTATGGTTCAAATGATGTTTTACTCGAAAATCTTGATTGAAAATTTTTCATCGTAAAAATCATCAAGTTTGCATTTTTCGGGTACTAATATGCTTAGATAAGAGGGTTGTGCAAGAAATTTCACGTCAAAATCATTCAAGACATGCCTTTTGTGATTTGAAGATTTTGGGTTTCGTCTAGTGCAAACCGAACTAGTCAGGAGCCGAACTAGTCAAGCCTTCAAGACCCAAACTAGTCAAGAGTCGAACTAGTCAAGCCTTCAAGACCCGAACTAGTCAGGAGCCGAATTAGTCAAGCCTTCAAGACCCGAACTAGTCAAGACCGATCTAATCATTCCTTCACAAACCGATCTAAAAGGTTAATCAAGGAACCGATTTATCACCTAGAACCAAACTCAAACACCTTCTATAACACCAAAAACAAACACAACACTTAATGCAAAAACGATCATTAAAGATTCACTTAAACGAAAAACGGCTAAAGATTCGAATTTTAATGACAAGTGATCATGAAGTTGATTTTGTATCCCTTATTTGAGCTTGAAGTTGGATTTTACGAAGGCGTCTACTTATTTCATCATCGAGACTTCCTTCTATTTTCTACCCCTTTTCTTTAAACCCAATCTATCGATTGATGACTTGCTTGAACGTATACAGCATATGATTAAGACTTGGATTATCTAGTTATTTCCTAATGTAAGGAGTTACATTGTAGTGCTCACGGGTTATAGCTATCACTTAAAGAAGTTACGTTGTAGTACTCAGTGTCACACGCAGATGTCGATGTGGATAATTTCAAGAGGTGATGTACTTCTTATACTTTTCTGGTTGGGTTTAGAGTACTTATAGATTTAATCTTGCACCGTTCTTCAATCAATAACAGTGCAAGCTTAAGTAACAAATATGGGGGGTTTCACTTCATTTTCAAGTTTGGTATATCGGGTTTACTTCATGATATGTGTGAAATCACATATCTGTTTTATACCAAAAATGGACCTTAAATGATCAAAATGTGCAAAATATGCTTGTATATGTGTGTTTTGTTGTTTGTGAATATGCAGGTACAGATATTGCAAAAATCACAAGAAAATGGTCAAAACCGGACAAACACGGACACAGGAACGGATAAAGTACAAAAGAGCCGGAAGTTTCTAGCGAAAGGTCAATAAAGTCAAGTTTTGGTCAACATTGGTTAACTACAAGAAAACAAAACCCTCAAAAATACCAAATCAGTCCTCAAAGTTAAATCATATTACACAAAAGCCCTAAAAACCCTAACACCGTTATCTCTTTTATACTTAAGAGATAATGGTCGTTATCTTCTTATAAAACCAAAACCTGTTAACCCATCACCATTGGCCCAAAACCTATAAGCCCAAGTCAAAGTTTTATAAGCCGGGTCAAAGAAAGTCAAAAGAAGAAAAAAGGCGCGTAACTCTGTTAAGAGTTACTGTTCATCTCCTTCTTCGTTTTACCCTCACCTCAAATCAAAGGGTAAAATACACTTGACAGCGTGGCTCTAAGATTCGAGTACCAAGTTATAAGTTGGCAGAGTAAAACGTCACCAAACCCTTCTCATTGGCCAAGATACCAAAAGGAATGACACGTGGATGCAAGGAAACACACAAGGGAAGAGAAATTTGCACTAGAACCTTTGGTAAAGAAGCACAAGCCTCTGACACACGGATTGCCACGCTGGCAATCCGTGTGCTCACTTAGTTGATCTAACGGCTTAAACAAAGGAGCTAATGATTGGAAGCAAACAAGGGCCAGGATTAATTGGAGCGTTTAACAGACTTGGGGATCTAGATTCTTCTTTCTCAGCTATAAATACAAGCATCTCCTCACTCACAAAGGCATCTAGGAGTAGTTTTAAATAGTAGCTTGTAGTTTTAGCTTATTATGTAATTTTTCAGCTTATTGTTTTAAAATCAATGTAATTTCCTTTGTCTCAGCCTTGTAATCAGTTTTATTAATAAATAAAGAGTTTGTTTTCATTAAAGTTTAATGTTCAATTCATGTTTTCAGTATTAAGTAATCGAGTTTAATTATGCTCTCTATACTGTTTAAATAAGCTAAATCAGCTGTCATTTTACTAATAAGCTACAATTAACTTAGTTAAGCTCTTAAAAGCTTAACTAAGCTTAATAAGACATAAATCATCCCTCAAAAAGTACCACATCTTAAAAATGGAAGGGAAGCCAAACTTGGATGGGCTTCCAGGACCCCACCAGCTTATCACCTGATAAGCTGAAGCTTGTTGATAGCTCTTAGAGCATTTGCTAGCCTTGTTTGTGCAAAGGCTTATGCTAGTTTTTAATTTACCTTTTCTGTCTTTAATACTTAACTTTAAATCTGTTAATTAGCTTAATATTGCTTAATTTTTTGATGTTTAGGTAGCTTATTTGTGCTTATTATAGTTGAATTGTGTTTATTGTGTTTGATTTGTAGTTTAAAATACTTAGTTTACTTAATCTGTCATAAAATCAGTTAAAAAACCAAAAATAAGTAGCATAGTTTAAATAGCTTAATATCTTGGCTTATTGTTTGCTTGTATATGCTTATTAGGTCTGTTAAATGGTTATTAATATCTGGTATCTGATAATTAATCATTAATTCTCACTTTTATAAGCTTAAAATGGATTTTAAAGGAAATAAGAGGGTGTTTGGCATAACAGTACTAACTAAGAGTTAGTACTGCTATAGCCATTTGGTCCTTCATTTTCATTTGAAATCTCATAACTAGGTTTATAAGAGTAGGGTTAACAAGTTAAATAGGCTTAATCTAGTCTTTATAAAGTTTGCTAGTAGCTAGTTTAAATCTGTCATCATTAGTTCATTTTAGTAAGCATTTTTAGTTTAATTTTTTTAGGTAATTAAACTGTTTCATTTACCTTTAGTCTAGTGTTTTTAAAGTGTCAAAAATACGTCCTATTGTCTGCACTTTTGGATTTAAGTTTTGGACACTTAAGTGTCATGTGCATTAGATAGGAAAAACAGACAAATAGTCAATTTTAGGGTTAAAAATCAGAGGGTAATTTTAGTTTATAGGTCTTGATTTTCAAAACATAAGTAGTTTTTAGGTCATTATCATTTGTCTCAAATTACCTTTTAGAAATAAGCTCAATTGGTTATTTGTTTTTAAGCTGCAAATAAGTAATTTGTCTTTTCAAATCCAAAAGAAAACTCAGCAGGCACTGAGTCAAAAAGCCATTTTCACTTAGCTTTTTCTTTAAGTTTTTTATTTTCAAAATGCTTTTTGAAAGTTGTTTTAAGTAGTATTCTAGGTATAATTTTTAGGGTAATAAGCCAAAAGTCCATAAGGATCATTTAGCTTATTGAAAAATAAGCTCAAAGGTGCCCTATGGGACTGTTTGGTTAACAGTCTTTACACCATAAGTGCTTATTTCTTTATTTTAGCTTATCTGCTTTTTGTTATTGCTTATTTAGGTTTAGCTTAGCTTATTAGGTTAGTATAAGCCCATTTTAGCTTATTTGGTTTTGCCATTTGCTTATTTGAGCTTATTTGCTTTCTAGTGTAAATTTCAAGTGATTTTAAGCTTTTTTTAGCTTTTCTGTCTATCTAGCTTATCATTTGTGCTTATTTTTGTTCTTATGTGCTTTTTAGACATAGCTTATTGTCTGTTTTAGCTTATTTGTCATTTTTATTTGCTTATTCTCTTTAAAAAAATGCAAACAGTTAGTTTTTAGGACTTAGAGTATTTTAGCTTATTTCTGTCTTAGCTTATTTTTGTGCTTATTTGAGGTTTATAAAAAAGGTTGCTTTGTAAAAAGTGCTTATTGTTAAGTTTTCTAAAAAGTTATAAAAAATGGCAAAAATAAAAACACTTGGGATAGTGGGAAGCCCCAGGTGAGCAAGGCTCGAACCCGGGACATCTCCCACCCTCACCAAGTGTTTTATCCCCCACACCCCTAACCATTGTGCTACAATAGCTCATCCGGTATTTCTTTGCATAATCTAATTTTTATACACGTTTTAGCCTTTAAGTAGAATAAGTTGTTTGAGCTTATTAAGTAGCTTATTTGATAAGCTGTTTTCACGAGCTTATTTTTCTTAGATCCCTCATTGTTCAAGCTGCTTTTCATAATTTTTTCAGAATTTTTATAAATAGTTTAGTATTTTTAAACATTTAATTTTATTAAAATCGTTTTTAATTCATAAAAAATTATAAAAAGTCAAAAAAATATAATTCTTTTTTAGAAAATTTTCTTTATTCATATAGTTTCTAGAAAAATTAGTTTTGCTTTCGTAGGGTTTCATTTGCAAAATTTCATTTTTTAAAGAACGGGATTCATTCCCGTTTACGTTTTTTGTGTTTTTAAGCTCAATTCAACTCCGTTTTTGTTCTAGTTTTATTTAATCTTACTTTTTAGTCAATTAGGGTTAGTTAAAAGTAGAAAAATTCATTTTTAGGTTTATTTTGAAAATTTAGGGTTTTTAGATTCCGTTTAGGATTCCCGATTTGCGTTTTTAGTTAAAATTTACTTTACTATATTGATTTCTCGTAGTTAGATTTAATTGTCCCTTTATTTGCTTACTAGTAGGAAATTAGAAAACAAATCATCTTCGAACCAATTCAAATCATTGTCCAAATAACAAACGTGGTCTCAATTTCATAAATCTTTAGGAAAGCGACCCGGTAATCACTTACCGGTAAATATACGTATTATTATATATATTTGTGAGAATTTTCCTTAATCCCTTTGTCTTCAAGGGTATTTTGGTAATTTCATATCTATCATATCGTTTTATGCCATATCACTTCACCAAGTGGTCACAAAAATAGCCGACAGAATACGAGGTTGGTAAGTTAGCAAGAGAGTTTAAAGGTTGAGATGTAATCAACAATTCTTACGAGATATTATTGTGCTATTCCAAGACAATGGTACTTCACAGTCTAAGCAAAATTCTCCAAGTTCTTAAACGACATTCATATACGAGACCTTGATTTTACCAAGTTTTATTGATTCTTGCTTCATCTCCTACTAAGGTTTCTGAAGTCAAGAGGGCAATGCTTTGTTTGGATTTTAAGATTTGTGCTAAAGACAAGAACTTCTCGAGTATATGGACGTACACGACAATGATGCTTCCGAGAGTTCGCAACCCTCATGGGGGAAAATGTGTACATCCGGTACTTATTTGACTTTGATGTTACCATGTCAACTTCCAGGGGGAAATAGTGTAGACTACTTTACTTAGTATAGTTTATGAAGTATTCTGCATACGTAGAATAATTGTTGCTGATTTCTCGTATGTACCCCCGAACGAATATTCACCAAGACCTAATGACAAGTAGCAGTAGTATTTGATGTGGTTTTCTACTTCTACAAAATTCCATTGTGCACGTTAATGACAAATAGAAGTTTTTTCTAGCTACATCAAAGTTTGAGAATCTGCTCAAGATAGGGATGTTGGTTTGGGGGGAAGCTGATTCAGAAATTTCGCCAAAAAGAAGTCTAATAAGAAAGCTTTTCAAGACATGTTGCATGAATTGGGGGGAAGTTAATCCAACTCATGCATACTATAATGGTTCTTGTACAAGTAAAGACACTAAAGATCCAAGCTGGAGTACAAGTTTCAAGTCTAGGAGAACTCAGAAGACATCTTCAGCTTTGGAAGACTTTTTTTGTATTGTATTTGTACCTGATAGGAACATTATAAGTAATTCCGTATGTCCACATATTGGGGGAAGATTATTAGCCTTAAATTATGTTGACTTATCCGGAATTACATTAGTCATCATTAGGCAAGACTCGCAGGGACTAGAATTGGTAAGTTAGAATAGTTCCCCTTGTCTTGACCTATAAAAACCCCCTCCATACTTCTATGGAAGGGTGAGGATTCATTTTGTAGCATCTCATATGTGTGTGTTTCTCATTCTCTCTCTAGAAACACACACTCTTCCCTTTCTCTCTCTACAATTCAATAATATGGCTTTCTTTCTCTGTAATCCTCCCAGACCTCCCGATCGTTGTTTTAGGCTAGAATCTTACGGGATAACAATGAATCTTCAAAATCTCAATGTTATGCAACTTTCTATGTTAAAGAAGAAAATGCCAAGCTTGTAAACCAGATCTCAACACATGAAAGAACGATTTCTCAAATTTTAAAAGACAAAGAACAACTAAAAAAGGATTTCAAAGAACGAGAAGACAAAGACATCGATAAAGAAATTGCTTTGGAAAATCAAGTAAAGGATTTAAGTAAAAAGGTTTATAAAACCAGTCAGTCGGCACAAACTGTTTTAGGCTAACTCCTAAACCAAGTTCATATTATAATGGTAATAGCTCGATAAGTTTTGCAATTCCTGAGTACCTTAAGAAAGCTCAATGGGAGAAACCATGTTTATATAATGTGTAATATGATAACAATGATCTTGAGAACATATTTTCTCCCAAAAGTGATGAGACAATTCGTCTTGCAAAGGAGAGTCGATCAAAATTGGGTGATTTAGTAAAACCATATGACTATACAAAACTAAATAAACTTTATGATCTTTTGTGCCTCAACAAAACAAGTCTCATGAGTAGTTGTATTTTTCAAATGATGTGAAAAAGAATATTTTCAAAACACCTTTTCAGACACAAACAACTCATTTGGTTAAACGTATTGAATACTTGCCTACTAAAGCTTCAATGAGAAAAAGTAAGCAAGCATTTGATATTCTTATGACAAACATTGACAATATCAGATATGTTGTTGAATTAAACTGGAAAAATCGTCTTCAAAACGAATGGAAGAATCCAATTACTCGCGATATAAAAGTGCTTGTTAAAGAAATGTTAATTCCTCTCGCATAAGATACTATGTTAAATGCATCAATTTTTGTAAAACATCTTAAAAAGGAAATGTTTGAAGATTTGAAATATGTTCAATCTCTTGAAAAGGAGGTTGACGATCTTAAAATGGACGTTGATGATCTCAAATCTCAAATTGAAAATGAAAAATTTTCTTCAAAAGTCGATGATCTTATCTTGCAATATTTTGTGTGCTACTCTTATGTCTATGGTTGATTCTGATAATTATTGTGACATGACATGCAAATAACTTGATAAAATCAAAGAATGTGAACGTCTTGAGTTCGAGCTTTCCAAACAAAATGAATTTCTCAAAAACAAGCCCACTAATCTTTCTAACAATCGTTAGAGTCAGAAAACATCTACCTCAAAAAGACTGTTGCATAATTTCAAAAGGATTTTTCAAAAATGGAAGCACATTGTGTTGCTATTGAACTTAAAAAACAATATAAAGCTTTAAAATCAGGTCAACATGGTCGTGTTTTGAAAGACATCGATGATATTGAAACAATAAACATCGAATTGGAACATAATGTGGCAAAATTATTTCAAGTAAATGAGAATTTACACAAGGAAACTAGGCATTTGAAATAGACTTCCAAATATCTTTTTGATTCTATCAAACTGACAAGAACTCAGACAAAAGTCAACAGTGACTCTCTGATTGTTCAATTGAACAAAAAGTCTATTGAAAATGTTGATTTAAAAGCTCAATTTCAACACAAGAGAAATATGAACGCTGAAATGCGTAATTTGCTGAATAAGATGAAAGGAAAGTTTGTGGATACTAAGTTTGAAAAACCATCCATTGTTCGACAACCGAATGCTTTTAGATTTCAAAACCCATCAGTCATGGGAAAACCGTCTCCATTTTCAAATTTTTTTGAACGACAACTTTTTTCAAAACCACGATTTCATCCCAAGACTAATGTGAAAAAGGATTTATCAAAACCAGTTACTCAACAGATTTTTCCTCTAAAAGAAAATGAAAAACAAGCAGTTAAAAATTCGAATGTAATTAAACCAAGAATGTATCGAATAAACACCAAGTCTACACATACTAGAACACCTCAGTTGCCTCGGACTTTTAGGAATACTAATCCTCGCGTGTCAACATCTACAAGAGTAATTCACAAAACTAGTGTTAGCAAACCACAACTTAGGGGCACTCAAATGAAAGAAATGGTCCTGCCAAACAATAGTCAAGTGATGCTTAAAAAGACAAAAGTAGAAGACCACCACAGGATTTCTAGTTTTTCTTAATAAAACAAAGTCTGTAACTGCGTGTAATGACAGTTTAAAGTTTAAAACTTTAAATGCTAAAGTTGTTTGTGTAACTTATGGTAAATCTGTGTTTAATTCGAATCATGATGCTTGTGTTTCTAAATTTATCAATGACGTGAATGATAGAACTAAGAAGTCTAAGGTAGTGCTCATTAGTACTAGGAAACCTACAAAGACTGTGAACTAATCTGTTTCAATACCCCATAAGATAACATTTGCTTCAGAATCCACTATCCATAAATTTAGAAGTTACTTTAGGATGCTATATGAGAAAATTAGTAAGACATGGACTTGGTGGATTGAGAAACAATGTCCATCAGGATATATATGAAAACCCAAGGTTAAAAATGACAATGCGTTAACGAGTGATAGCTTACCTTAAGATAATGAATCTAGGTCTACTACTAACTCGGAACCATTAAACAAAATGGGATCTAATTTGTCCAACTCTTCGTCGTCTTCTAAATGTTTTGCAAATCGTACAAATCATCCTATTCATCGTAGACTTTGGATGTACAAAGCACATAACGGGAAATCTCAAGTTGCTATGTAATTTCGTTGAAAAATATCTGGGTACGTTGCGGTTCAAAATGATCAATTTGCACCGATTCTTGGTTACGAGAATTTGGTTCAAGGAAATGTCACGATAAAAAGGGTTTATTACATTGAAGGCCTCAATCACAATTTATTCTCCTTTGGTCAATTCTGTGATGCGGATTTGGAAGTTGAATTCAGAAAATTGACATGCTTTGTTAGAGTTCTTCAGAAATGACCTACTTACGGGTACTCATGCATCTGATCTCTATACAATAGCTCTTCAAAAATCACCAACTCCAATATGTTTCATGGCAAAGGCTTCACTAACTCAAGCATGGTTATGGCATCGTCGTCTCTCTCAACTTAACTTCGACACAATTAACTTGCTTTCCAAGATTGACATTGTGAATGGTCTACCAAAGTTAAAGTATGTAAAGGATCAATTGAGTTCATCTTGCGAAATAGGTAAAGCAAAGAGAGGCACATTCAAGACTAAAACTGTTCCAAGCTCAAAAGTACGGATACATCCGCTTCATATGGACTTATGTGGTCCTTTTTGGGTTGAAAGCATCAATAGAAAGAAATACATTCTGGTAATTGTTGATGCCTGCTCAAGATACACATGGACTCATTTTTCAAGATCTAAGTACAGACACCAGAAGTACTTATCAACTTTCTAAAGATGATTCAACGTGGTCTTCAAGCTCAAGCAATAAATGTACGAACTGACAAAGGAACAGAGTTCTTAACCAAGACAATTCAAACCTACTTTAAAGAAGAAGGAATTTCTCACCAAACTATAATTGCTCGAACAACTGAACAGAACGGCGTTATTGTAAGACGAAACCGCACTCTGTTTGAGGCTGCTCGAACAATGCTTTTGGCTTCTACACTTCCACTCTTTTTTTGGGCTGAAGTAATAGCAACCCCATATTACACACGGAATAGATCTCTCATTACCCCAAGACACGAAAAGACACCATACCACATCATTAATGATAGGAAACCTACTCTCAAATTTCTTCACATTTTTTGTTGTACGTGTTATATAGTCAGAGATGGTGAAAATTTTGACAAGATTGATGACATCAAATAACGTCTATTTTATAGCATCATTTATCCCATGTATATTACCCATTTTGTATGATTATTCCAAAGAATTGTTACTTAATCGTTTGTATTTAAGAATTGCAGTAATTATGGAGTACTTGGTGAAGTTATGCTAAAAGGAACACATTTTGGAGCATAAACGAAGAGTTCGAGAAAGTCTACTGATCTGACAGAAAATACGTCGTATTATTTTAGACCTATACGACGTATCCAAGACTTTGACGAATCAAAAGACCATTGCCTGACTTTGAGGAATACGCCGTATCTACTTCAACGATACGCCGTATATAATACTTTGGTCAGCGAAGAAGAATCAACCTGGTTTTTTACCACAAACACGAATCCATCAAGTAGATACAACGTATCTGCCTACACATCATAAGAAACCACGATAGACATAAAGACCAAAACGCCGAATCGAGAGACCATCAATACGCTTGTATCACAATATAGTAATAAATATATTCTGGAAGATATCAAATGTAGTCCTTACTCTAAGAAATCCCCAATACGCCGTATCCCACATTGCTCAATACGGCGTATCGACGAGTTCCCAGACTCTATAAATAGACGATCGTAAACTCAGTTTTAGGTGTGCAAGTGAATCCCTAAACCACCAAGTTGACCAAGAGACGAATAAAGGAGCCTAGAAGGTCAGAAAAGAGCCTCAAGATCATAGGAAAACTCTTGATAATCTTGCGCAACCGAATACACGATGATGAGGTTTCCTTTATTTTAATCGTTCATGATATCAAACCGTGGTTTTTACAATAACTATGCACTACAACCTTAATGTATCAGCCATGTTTATGAAGGTTTAATGTTTGGTTTGTTTATCTCGATTGCTTAATTTATCATTGATTGTTGATTATGTTTATCAATTTATACTTGTTTACGTGCTTAAGTATGCGACCTATCATTCAACTGGGTCTAGTCCTACATATTTAATGCGCTGCAACTTCGGTGTTGTTTTGGGCGTAGGTCTAAGAGTCGCGGGATAGCTCTCCAAATTCAATTTATATATCTAAAAAAAGAATCATAGAAACAATACTGACCTATCCTTGCCTTTAGTTTAGTGAGCTTAGTTGAGCCATAAGGTGACCTTGGTATCAACGAGTACGTTCTTATTCCATTGGTAAGGACTTGGACAATGCACTACTAGTATATAAAGAGTCGTTAAGCAGTAAGTGGGTAAAGTCTTCATGAGCTAGGATTTTGTAAGAGCACCATTATTAATCTCCTAAGATAGATTATAATAAACGAATGCTTGTTCTAGCTATCATCTAATTTGTGACATAATAAGCTGTTATAGGTCTTAGGAAGAAGTACCGCCTAAGTCTAGGAATGATATGCACTTCGAGATAAGTCAATCATTGCACCAATAAACGAACCTGCGTTTTATCGGATTATTCATAGTTGATATGTTTTCCTTACATTAGTTCTTGACCATTCCTCTATCGCTTGTTTATCTTCTTGTGTGTGTTTATTGCTTTACTTGTCATCAAAACCTTAGGTTAGATACACAAAACTGTGCCAGTCTCTTAGGCTGAAACCCCCCTTTTGCATTAGTTTTAGGTTTAACTTAGATAACTAAAATACTTATAGAATTAGGAATTAATGCTCTCGCTCTTAGTGATCGACACCCTACTTACCACGAAACTCCATCTGACCGGGTACACTGCCATTAAAGTGTTGTTTTTAGGTATAGTCGACATAAAATAAATAGTAAAACTTGATACATAAATAACACCTACACAATGACACATCAAAGAAAAAATAGAAAGGGGATCCGTGCATTTTTATCAAGTATTCAACTTAATCAAAGGGATACATAGTCTACAACAAGAGGATCAGATTAATTGTTGAATCCGTTCATATCAACTTTGATGAACTCGAGTAAGTAATGACGTTTGGTGACAACACTTCAGGCCTCGTTCCTCAATGACAAAAGGCGTCAGATTATGACAACTTTGGCCCCGCGCCTTAATTATAAAAGACTCCTGTTCATAACAGTATAGAACTCAAAATTCAAGACAACAACAATGAACATATAAGTTCAAAGCTGGTTCTAAATATTGTTCCTATAGTAGACGAGACATATACATCATTACAAGAGCTGGAATTCCTATCCAGTCCTATGTATGAAGAATACTTCAATTGAGGAAAACAAGGTGTATCTAACTCTTCCGCTCTCTTTGATAATCTTCAACAACAAGATACGCAACCTACATTAGAACCGATCATTCCACCAACAAATGTCAATGTTGAGGAAAACAACATTGATCAAGCAGCAGATGCAGAATTTGAAGCATATGAATTTATCAATCCTTTTGCTCTATCGGGAACAAAAGCTGTTGAGTCTTCCTCACGCAAAATTAATACTTCAAACTTACATATATTCTACCAAAGAAACTGTTTTGATTATCATTGGACTAAAGATCATCCTCTAGAACAAGTTCGTGGAAATCAATCAAAGCATGTACAGATAAGACGACAACTTACTACAGATCATGAGATGTGCATGTTCGTACTCACCGTGAGTAAAGCTGAACCGAAGAAAACTAAGAAAGCAATGGTGGATCACGCATGGATCAAAGTAATGCAGGAAGAGCTTGATCAATTCGACCGACTCAATGTCTGGGAACTTGTTGACAAACCTTTTGGAAAGACTGTAATTAATCTAAAGTGGTTATAGAAAAATAAGAAACATGAAGATAATATTGTTATTCGCAATAAGGAATGACTTGTAGCCAAGGGATATCGTTAGGAAAAGGGTATTGATTTTGAAGAATCTTTTGCACCAGTTGCTCGATTGGAAGTTGTTCGGATTTTTGTTGCCTATGCTGCACACAAATCATTTACTATCTACCAGATGGACGTAAAAACAACTTTTCTTAACGGCCCACTAAAGGAAGAGGCATATGTAAAATAGCCAATGGGTTCGTTGATCCAGATCATCCAGAAAGAGTCTACCACCTCAGGAAAGCAGTCTATGGACTGAAACAGACTCCAAGAGCATGGTATGATGAACTATCAACATTCCTGATATCCAAAGGTTTTTCTAAAGGTACTATAAACCCAACCTTATTTACAATAAGATATGGGGATGACATCCTGCTTGTGGAAATTTACGTTGATGGCATAATCTTCGGGTCCACAAACCCAAAGTATTCTAAAACGTTTAAAAAAGTAATGAATAATAGATTTGAAATATCCATGATGGGGAACTAAAATTCTTTTTAGGTCTTCAGGTTCACCAATCCCCATGAGGTATCATCATAAACCAGTCTTAGTATGCTTTAGATATACTCAAAAAGCATAGAATAGATAAATATGATAGCATTGGTACACCAATGGCTACCTCACCAAAGCTAGATACAGATCTGAGTGGTACCCCCATAGATAAAATAAACTACCCAAGTATGATCGGGTCACTTATGTATGTGTCAACTAACAGACCAGACTTGGTGCAAGCAGTATGTTATTGTGCACGTTATCAAGCGAGACCAACTGAATACACCTCAAGGAGGTTAAAAAGATCTTTTGATACTTAAATAAGACCATTCACATGGGACTCTCGTATCCGAAGGTACCTGGTTTTGAACTAACCGCTTTTTCAGACGCAGACTGTAACACCCCCAAAATCATTGTAGCGGAAAGGTAAATGGGGGCGTTACTTCAAAATACAAGAACATAAGATAAATAAAGAACGACCTCTAAATGAGTCTTTTAAAAAGTTTTTCATTCGATAAATTAGGTAACATAAGTTTTAAACCAAGTACAGTCCATAGTTTCAATACAGGAAATAAATTGTTCCAAAAGGGTAATCAAATGAACAAAGTTTATGAAAGAAATCTCCATGTGACGCAACCGCAATAGGTGACTTATTAATGAGACTTCATGATGCTAGCCATGTAATTCAAGGACATGAGAAATACATGCTAAAGTGTTAAGATAAAGTTGGTGTTCATAGGTTTTAGTAATCAGTAACATTCAGTAAAAGTAGTGTGGACCACAAGGTTTTCGAGTGTATGAATATTGTAACACATACAATATCACAAGAAAATTATTACTATTGCAATAAGCTCATGGCATCGAAGCCTTAACGTTACATGCAAATCTTCGTCTGTTAGATTTGTGCCTCGAAGTTTGATGTTTTGCCAAATCATCCAAGTACTACCTCAAATGAAATGCGTTTGTTTGGCAAGGTAATCAGTTGTTACATACCCATACAGGGGTTGTTAACCCGATAGATCTATCCACAAAATTTGTGCTTACACAAAGTAATTAACGGTTCATGATAGTGGGGACTTCATGGCAATAGGGAAACTTAGGCATGGCATAAAAGTTTAAAGTACTTGTGTCCGTAAGTAAAAGCAAGTAATGTAAATGAGTTTGTAAATGAGCATATATTCTCCCTCAAAATAGTTCAAAACAAGTAAAGTAGGGGCCATGAAACTCACCTTATGTGAATGATGCAATCAGAAAAATAACGCAAGTGATAAAGTAGCTTGAGTTCTAACCGCGACCTAATTAAATAATGAGGCACTTTAGGTTCACAACAATGAGTGTACTAAATGCATATGGGATTTATAAATATACTCCTTAACCTAATATGCTTGTGTCTAATGTTTTTCTACGTCAAAACATACTTTACAAGTGTTTATTATTAAAAGTTTCTCAAAAAAGCTTGCTAAAAATTAGGGTTTTCTCAACTTCATGGGGTCGTATCTCTTTCGTTTTCTATTGTATAAATATGTTTCAAAAGCCTAAGTTGAAGGTTTTCGAGTTATATTTTCAAAAATATAAGTCTCATAAATTGAATCAAAGTTTAAAGGGTCCAAAAGTGGTCTAGAAGACACAAAGGTCTTGCTGTCCAGAAAGCAAGTTTAGCTGAGATTGTTTTAGTCATAACTCACTCAATTTTTATCCTCTCAGGTTGATCTAATTTATTGTGTTTAAGTTAATATATCCCCAACAAAATTCTCAATTGGAACAAAAATCCATTCTACTCTTAAAGTGCTCATAAAAATGCTCAAATCCATAACTCTGTTTTACGCACTAATCTTGTTAAAATCATTTAAAAATGTAAACAAACCCGAATCCTTTTAGGCACCTCTAGAAATTTAGGTAACACACTATATTAATATATTTTTAAAATATTGTTACTCATGGGTTACCCTATAGTGGTCATTATAAGCTATTAAGTCAACATAAAAATCTGCTCAAATCTACAGTTTATAAAACAAGCTTTTTAACATGTTTCACTTATACACAAGCATACTAATGAGATATAAATCATATATGAGATGTATGTAATATATGAAATTATTAAAATAATGATACATACAATGATGGATGAATATGGATGCTTAATTATGAAAGAATACCCCTAAATAACTACTAAACCTTAGTTATTATGCTTCCAAAACCCTTGATTTAATTACCCATGCCTTAATCCTTTGCAAGAACACTTAAGAAACTTTGATATGCCCTTGTTTTTGATGTGTTTTATGCCAAAAATGTAGAGATAAAGAGAAGTGCTATGAGAATTTAAATGAGGTGGAATGAGAGTGTTGTTGGGTGACTAGC
Source organism: Tanacetum coccineum (assembly GCA_026074375.1). Taxonomy (NCBI): domain Eukaryota; kingdom Viridiplantae; phylum Streptophyta; class Magnoliopsida; order Asterales; family Asteraceae; genus Tanacetum; species Tanacetum coccineum. Next base: position 40,185 of record BQNB010010277.1, read on the forward strand.
TTATATAGATACCAAAGAAGAAAGTTGAATGGTAAAAGGGGTAGTCACAAGCATGTGTATAAGCTATTTGGGAAAGTATTTTTTAGTCTTTGGAGGGGCTTAAAACTGTTCAAGTAAATTGTTTAAGTTTTTAAGAAAAGAAAACTTGAAATTTTAGGTTGTCACAGTCTTCCCCCGTTAAAAGAATTTTGTCTCGAAATTCAGTTTGTGGTATTCGGTGATGCGGTGTTTGAGAAAAGCTGTGGGTATGTATTCGAAATAGTATTTGAGTATCAAAAAACAACCAGTTAAACAGTGCCAAAATATTTCATAAGATAATTTCAAGCGTTCCACCAAAAAACTAGTAAAATAGTTTAAAAAGAGGGGTTGTGAATACTTACACAAAGTTTTTGCTTTTCGTCAGTTTACTTATAAAATTGATTTAAATACAACTCTAATATAACGACTCCTAGTATAGCACAAATCTTTCCTAAGTTGAACATAAATGATCATTCTATGTTTAACTAAGGTCTAACGGTGCAATACTCGGCTTAGTACACTAGTGATATGTTCAGTTCTTTTAAAAGTTGTTTTCATCATTTAGGATTTACAGATTGTGACGATTTTCAATAATATTTAAAACGGTATATTGTAAGCTCATGAAAAAGTTTTTGAGACCTTTGTATCACTCACAGTGTCATGAAAAACTTTTAGATACCATTGTATCACTCATAATGTCTTGAAAAGTTTTAGATACCATTGTATCAATCACAATGTCTTAAAAGAGATTGATGAAATAGTCAATATTAAGGAATCTAGGAACCATCCATTGGAAAATGTCCTAGGAAACCTTAACCAAAGAACCCTTAGGTCACAAGCCCAAACCAAAGTAACTTCTTTTGTTTTATATCAACTATAGAACCTAAGAACGTGAATGAAGCTTTAGCGGATGATAGTTGAATAGTCGCCATGCAAGAAGAATTAAATCAATTCATTGCTAATGACGTTTGAGAGTTAGTTCCTCAACCTAGGAATATGACAATCATAGGAAACTTAAGTGGGTGCTTAGAAATAAGTTAGACGTGGAATGGTTTTGTTTCTCGAAAATAAGGCGTAGGTTAGATGCTCAAGGCTTTAATCTACAAGATGGCAGCGATTATGATGAAAACTTTATGTCCAACAGTTGCTAGACTTGAGTCAATTAAGATAATATTTTGCTTATTGCTTGGTGCTATTAGATTTTAATCTATTCTCTAATGGTTGTAAAAAAGATGCGGTTCCTGAATGGTATTGATAAATGAGGAGGGATATACGTAGCACAAACCTTCAGATTCTTTGATTTCAGAACAGAAACCGGATGAATGGTTTATAAATTAAAGAAAGATTTATATGGTCTTAAACAAGCACCCAAAGCTTGGTATGATAGATTAAAAGCTTTCCTTATTAAACATGAATATAAAATGGGAATGGTAGATAACACACATTTTACTAATAAGAAAAGTTCAAATCTCATCATCGTTCAAATATATGTCGATGACATTATATTCAGCTCGACTTGTCAAGACATGTGTGATGAATTTGCCAAAATCATGCATGACGAGTTCAAGATGAGAATGATGAGTGAACTTAATTTCTTCCTTGGATTACAAATAAAACAGTGGAATGATAATTGGGTCAGCTGGGTATTTTTGGTTATTTTGGGTCTGATTAAAAAATTAGCTGGTTTGATAATGTATGCAAAGGTCTGATAAATGGTCAAGATGAGGTCAAGCGAGCCGCTGATGGGTTTGGTTGGTGAAAAACATGGGAGCTGAGTGAAAGATTAGCTGAGCTTAAGAAAGCCTCTGAAAACAAAAATGCCATATTTACTGCTTCGGGCTGAGCCTGATAAGGGCTAACTGAGTGGCGTTTTTTAGAGACGAACTTATTAATGAAACTTTTTCAGCTAGTAATGAAGTTGTCATAGGGAAGATGATACATATTAGCGGGTGCATGTTTAAGTATCGTTGACCTGAACTAATTGAATTTAAAACATTGCTGATCTTTAAACCCACCCGCTAAAACTGGTCAGCTGGGTCGGTCTCTAGCTGAACCTCCTATCAACGAAAAGCAAAATCAACAGTCCCCGGATATGACTGCTACTACTTAACCTTACTGAAACTCTGACACCCCAGAACCGTCACCACTGAACCCAATTCTAACGATGGTACATTTGTCAGGGTGCTAAGGTTGATTGCTAAAATGCTAATCTCACAACCCCGCTAACCGAGATCACTGAATACTTTTAAAGCATCCGCTGATACAGACACAGAAACCGCTGACCAGCTCAACCCATCGACCGCTGAGTTAAAGTAAGCTCCCCAAGGTCGACCTCTGGTTAATGACATACACTTCCAAGGTTTGAATACCTATGATCTCACAGAGACTTTATTTATGTATCTTAACCTTATCAAACGATATCAAAATGTTAAGAGATCTTAAAGTTTAAGTCTTCTAGTGTTTTTCAACTGCAAAACAAAGGATTTGTATTTATCTCTGCCATTATTGTTATTCTTTGTTGTAATATGAGCTTGGGTTTGGCAAACTTAATGCTTTTATCCGAGTAATCACGGAACGAAAAAAGAAGAATCTCCTTACCTTATGGCTAAAGCATCATAGATCCAGGAATAGGATAGCCATAGTGCTAAAAGTTCATCAAGTGTTGGTTTAACCACCGCACCAAAAATGGTAATCAATTCACCATGCCTAAACAGCAAGAAAGAATTGGCTTGATGTGTCATTGTGTAGGTGTTATTTTTGTATCAAGATTTTACTATTTATATTTTGACGACTTAACCATAAATACAACACTTTATAGGGCTGTACCTTTTAGTGTACTCCGGTCTGGTGGTAGTTTCGTTAGTAAATTGGGTGTCGATCACAACAGAGCGATGAAGCGTTAATCTAATTCTATCAGTATTTTAGTTATATTCTATGTTAGTACTAATTAAATCTAATTTATGTTAAACTAAGTTAACCTAAACTAATGATATGGGGGGTTTCGCCTAGAAATGGCATAGGTTTGGGTATCTAACCTAAGGTTTTGATGACAAGTAAAGCAATAAACACACACAAGAAGACAAACAAACAATAGAGAAGCGGTCAAGAACTAATGTAAGAAAAACGTATCAACCATGAATAATCCTATAAAACGCAGGTTTGTTTAATAGTGCAATGATTGTCTTATCTCGAAGGGCATATCATTCCTAGACTTAGGCGGTACTTCTTCCTAAGACCTAGACACACTAATTCTGTCACAATTAGACGCATCCGCATAAGGCATCCTTATGTTGATTATAATCTATCTTAGGATCTAAGTAATGGTGCTCTTACTAAACCCTAGCTCATCGAGACTTTACCTACTTACTACTTAACGATGATTTATATACTAGTAGTCCACTGTCTGAGTCCTTACCAATGGAGTAAGAACGTACTCGTTGATACCAAGGTCACCTTATGGCTCAACTAAGCTCACTAATCTAAAGGCAAAGATAGGTCAATATTTGTGATCCTATGATTCTAGATATATAAATTGCAATATGGAGAGCTATCCCGGACTCTTAGCCTACGACCAAACAACATTGAAGTTGTAGCGCATTAAATATGTAGGATTAGACCTAGTTGAATGATAGGTCGCATACTTAAGCACATAAACAAGTATAAATTGATAAATATAACCAAAAATCAACGATAAATTAAGCAATCGAGATAAACAAACCAAACATTAGATCTTTATAAACATGGCCGATACCTAAAGGTATCAGCTGATAGTCATTGTGAAAATACACATGGTTTGATATATGAACGATTAAAATAAAGAAACCTCAATCGAACGCATATTCGGTTGCGCGAAGATTACAAGAGTTTGCCTATGATCTTAAGGCTCTTTTCTGACCTTCTATGCTCTTCTGATCGTCTCTTCATTTATGCTTCAAAAAGCATGCCTTTTAGCATAACTTCACCAAGTACTCTATAATTACTGCAATTCTCAAATATAAACGATTAAGTAACAATTATTTGCAATAATTATACAAAATGGGTTAATTACATGGGATAAATGATGCTATAAAATAGACGTTATTTGATGTCATCAAGTCTATACGACGTATTCGATTAAACGAATATAGCGTATTAGTCGACTGAAGGTCTCAATACGGCGTATCCTGGGGTATGGATACGGCGTATCGAATTCCTATACAGTTTTAGGTTTTTATTCTGAGTCTAACCAGTGAATACACGGAGATAGAAATTGCACTTGTTTTCTTATGGTTAATACAGGACCTTCTGGAAAGAAATCGACAACGTTGGTGAAGTATCAATAAATATGGAATTCTTGCTCATTAAATCTACATGAAGAATCATTACTGAGCAAATATCAAGGGAGTTTCTCATTCTAATTCTTTTAATTCCCGTTTTTAATATTTTATCTATACAACGAGGACGTTATATAATTCAAGTGGGGGGATGGGAATTAGAATGAATACTTGTCCTATTTTTCACACTAAAATGCTTAAATTATGCTCAATTTTTTTGAAGCATACTTTTAAGAAATTACCGGCCTTAAGTTTATGAACACCCATGCTTACTTGAAGGATCTTTTGCTCATCTTGTCAGCCTCCTTCTTGAAACGTTCAATGACATGCTTGTCAATACCTCCCAACTTGTAGATCAATGGACTAGTGGTTGTAGACTTTCGGAGTCGACATGTCCAATGATGACAATATTTATATGGATCTTTTCCTTACCCAACTGAAATAACAAAACAAACAATCAGCATCGGTCATAAAAAAACTTCTTAAATACACAATATGTACATATAGATACTTAATAGAACAATATAGCTAAAAACATAAAAATATTGTAAAAATAATTGCATAGTTAAATGGTTCTTTTGTGAGTAGCAATAATATATATACATGTCATAGTAAGCTACACCTTTAATTTCTATAAAGCCAACATGTTTAAAATGTCATGTTAAATTCAATCAGTTGAAAGAAACATAAATATAGCAAATTCATTCTAAAAATAACAAAAAAAATCCTTTGGAGTGAGAAAACTATTACCCAAATTAGACCCCTACCCCCTCAACACATCCCCTAAACACACTCTGTAACACCTCCAAATTGGGTCGCAGCGGAATATGGGTTGGGGTGGTACTTCATAGATCAATAACACAAGATATATATAAGAACGACTATTAAAAGCCGTTTAAAACTGATACATTGGATTTAACAAATTGTTTGTTACAAAAGCCCGAAGCTTCACTTGTTCACTTGTTCAAAATACAAAGATTGCTAGCCCATAACAGATATATAAAATGTAATGCGACTATCTTTAATGCATGAAGTCCAAATCAAAACCTCAATGTATACCTTTCACCTCGTTTGCTTATTGTCCTGATTGAAAAAAACATTGCTTAAAACGTCAACATATTGTTGAGTGAATTCATAGGTTTATAAAATGTATAGTGTAGGACTGCAAGATTTCCCCATGATAATGCAACAGATGCAAACATCATAAAATGTAATTACGTTTTTCTAAGCTCATGACACTGAAGCTCAACTGTATGAATTGCAATATAAATTGCCCAACATTGCCCGTGATGAGTTTCTAACCCGCAACATCTATGTCCGACCAGGGTATCGTTCTTTGTCCGGAAAACCGGTCGGTGAGCAATGAATACCTGAACGGGGACGTCAATCCTAAATAGATCTACTTATAACATTCGCGCTCACAACAGTAATTGACAGTTCATGATAATGAGCTCAGATGGGTTTATCGCTATAAGCAAAACACGTAATCGTAAATGTGAAATGTCCACTTGCGTCCAATTGTAAAACATGCATATGTTTCTCACCCCAAAACTTGTAAATTATTAAAATGTAAAACGTGGGGCTATGAACTCACCTTGAGTAATGAATATCAGATTATATCACAGAAAATGCGTCAGATAAACGCCGAAATCGCAAATCCTAATCCAATAGGCCGTATAAGTACTAAGTTCTTGATTAACTATTACCATATACAATTCTATATAGCTACATCACCATCTAATTGCGTTTGTGAATCGTATTTATAAAGTTAAAACATTTATAAATAGCTCATTAGTAAAAACGACGCGATTCATTTTAAGCACGTTTCTTACGTTTCTTATGTCCACGCTTTCGTATTTAAGTACGAGTTATCAAAATATTATACATTTTCATATCTTTTGACCTACTGGGTGAACGGTACTTTTTACTGTTCATGGACGAGTTTTATAAATTTATTTTTATAGATTATAGTTATCGTAAACCCGGTAAACGTCGTATTTTATCGCGTTTTAACTCCGTTTTTAGTGATTCTTTCGCGTACGTCTTCGTTATTAAAAAGTTCTATCATTATTAATGATGTTTTCGAAATGTTCATGTCTGAGATGACAGTACTTTATAAAAAAAGTTTTATAAAAGTATTTATTATCGTAAACTCGCAAAATTCATAATTCCTTCGTTATTGATTGAAAAATTACGATTCTTATTGTTTTGAAATCCTAAAAATGTTTACTATCTGAAAAAATAATTATCTTATATATCAGATGTAGCTTATAACTTGTTTTTTATAAAATTTCTTGTATTAAACCGTTTGTTTGTATTAAACGTATAACTTGTAAACTACGTATCTTCTTCGTTATTAATCCGTTTTTCAAGTTCCTTACATGTCCGGAATCCTTGTGAGATATAGTATTTTATAAAAATATAAAATAAATATGTTAAATTCGAATTCTAAACAGTCCACTTTGAAGTTTTTGATAAAATGTGTTTAAAATTAGTTTTTATGACTTTCTAGCTTAACCACTTTGTTACAAGTCCATTACCATGCTTATTATCACATGTCTTACCTTCCTAGGGTCCTTAAGTCCATCATTGTCCAAAAATGTCCAAGAATAACAAGATCCATATGTGTACATACTTATTTGTTCATTAACTTTCATAAGTATACATTTTAGATAACTTGTTTATATAAGCTTTTTATACCTAAATCAAACTTGTACATCACTTATACATCCATTATAACATGATATCAACAATAATATAGTTCATGGCAAAGCATAATATACCATGATCATAAGTAAAAATTTCATTTTTCATGTTATTAAGCATCCTAAATGGTGATTTGCTACATAGAACTTATATATGCATAAAATCATAAATGTAAAGACATAAAGAGTTTTAGATGAGCTTAATATGATGTGTAGTGATGAACAACAAGAGCTAAACCCTTGTTTAGCAACCAAACCCTAACTTTCAAGACTTGAAAACCCTAATCTCAACCAAAACCCTAATCTTGCTTTATCCTTGCTTAACCCTTGTAAATGCTTAAACCAATCCTTCTAAACACTTTAGGTTACCTTAGATATCATGTAGGAATGTGTGTAAATGTTGTATATAAAATTTTGTATGGATTTGGTATGAGTTTGATAGTTGGCCGTGGATTTTGAGAGCAAACAAAAGAGATGTGTGAAATTTTTACTAAGGAAATACTTGATAGGTCACATGAATCTTGAATCAATCATATCAACATGTAAGATTATAGAGAATGAGGGCAAGTGAAGGGAAAATTCAAATCTTATTATGGAGGGAAAATAAGAGTTAATTACAAGGGCATCACCCTCTAATGAAGATTAGAGGGCTATTTATAGGCAATGGGAGGGAGGCTTCCCTTCCTTATTTTCCTAACTTGTCAATACTAGTCCCTAGACTTTGGTTATTATGCTATTTCTTACTTAAAGCATAATAAACCTTATTACAAGCTATATTAAACTAAAAAAAATAAAGTCTAATAACAAAATATAATAAAACCACATTAAAGCTGACACCTTTCCATATACCTCAACAATCTCCCCCTAAGGGTCGGATTATTCGGGCGTTCCCTCTTGGTTCCAAGTGGTTTCCATTTACGTACATTCCATCTTCTCCATTTGATCTCGGATAATTCAATCCGAACTTCAATCTCTTCTCAAACAATCTTAAGAAACTCAACTTCATCATTTGTGAGATCTTTTTGAACATAGCCATACTTGACATCATTATAATAAAACTTTTAGTCCTTCAAGTGTTTCTTCTCAGTGTTGCATCACAAAACTTATGTATCTCTGAATGTCTCATCACCCTTTTCTCTTTCTTGCTATTAGTGTAAATGATTCCATGTGTGGGCTCATAGACAATAGAAAACACATCATATTATTTAATTCCTGGGAATGTAATTGTTGGTGCAGTGAGATTAATCTTCTGTTGATAGCTTTCGATTCTAATGTTGAAATCGTTTGCACTCCTTTCCCATATCACTGAATCCCTAATGAACAACTGATAGAGACCTGCAATCTTGTATTAGCATATCAGGTACCTTGTTATTCCGATCAGCATATAATGTCTTCAATGTCTTCTTATTGAGGTTCTCTGTAATCTGCTCGGTTATTGACACTATGAAATTCATTAGCTCTATCTTGCCACAATCTCTGTGATAAACTTATGTCATGACACAATTCCAAGTAGGTCTTGATGACTGAACGATCTTTAGAGTTTTTGAATAGATTTCTTCCTTCAGTCTTCCAGGTTCTTTCTGTCTCCTTATGTAGAAGATCTTCGCATGAGGATTCTTCCAGTTTATATCTTGCTTAAGGATTAAACTTCTTTATACACTTATTAACCCATCTGGAAGTCCGTTCTTCAATATCATCATCATTGAAGACAATTGCTGGAAATTTATGAAGTGACAAAACGATCTTCTCAGGACCTGAATTTCCTTTCTTCAAGTACAAAAGGTCTTGATTGATCAGAGATAGTGTTGGAGCTTCAGGATCTCTTTGACAGCTTTGAACTAATGGTGTGATCTTTCGTGGATGCGGAGAGACAAGAATTTCCTTTCTGTGTCTCAAACAATCGTAACTTTGCTAAGAAATTCTTCCATGTGGATTCAATGTGATACTGATGTTCATCTCCTGTAGTTACATCTTGGTCTTAGCATCTCTTTCGCCATGCTTCTTTAACTTAGCTTATCAATTATCTAAGATTTATGTCTTCCATGATGTCATTGTAGTTACTTGCTTTGTTGACTTCTCATCGATCATCAAGCATAGAATCAGTCAAGAAATCAATATTTATCAGTTCTTGTTCTGATTACCTGTTGTAGAATGGACTGGTTCCTCTACATAGATCTTATCTAGGACGATGGAATCTCCCGATGACTCTCCGGATACATATGCTTCATACTCTGATGTCTTCTGCCTTTTTGCACTATTCTCCCCCTCAGGATGAGCATCATCATGAGGATCGTCCTGATCTCTTGTACGAATAGCAGAATATCTACAAGCAGTTTGTGGTACCTGACTCTTCTCAAACTTCATCTGGAGAGCCAACCCGATTGCTATATCTTGTTGTTGTAATAGAGGATCAGCCTTCATAGCAAGGTACAATTGATGTTGTTGTTCTAGAACAGAGGATGATTGAACTTGTGCCAGATGAACATGAAGAATATGACCTGACATATAACTGCCTACAAATGCATCAACTAAAGAAGGAATAGCATTGTTAATTATATTTTGAATCTGTGATGATATCTGTGCCTGCATACGCCCACGTTCTTGCAAGATAGCTTTAGAGATTAATCTTTCTGTCTCTTCTTTAGTCATTTTCCTTTCCAGAATCAACCCTTCCGCAGGATACACAAGAACTTGATCTCGAACTTGCGCAGGAACTTCCTTCTTAACTTGATCTGTTACTTTCTCTTTCACCAACGAGGGTAGCATTTCCATCATGACATCATGAAGATTGTCAGCAAGTTGATTACTTGATGTCCATGGCATGAACCTTTTCTTGAGATGTGCAAATAAGTAACCATATCGTCCCTGTAATTCATGAAAGAAACTCTTGTATCTTTTGAATCGATTGGGTTTTGCCTTGATCATTGATAGAAGATGATTGGTTTTTGTTATCTTTAGTTCAGATGAACCTGATGATGGTGTAGGATGAGTAACCATCAATTCCTGGAGTTTCTCGGTATCCGAAGATACAAGAGTAGAGAGATTCCTAGGTGATCTAGTTGGTGAAGGAATTGGGGAAATCCTAGTCTCCTCTACATGCTTCCCTTTCACTCTTCTCCTTAATTCAAACACTTCATCAGCTATTTCATCTTCTTCATCATCAACATTTACAGGTGGAACAATATTTGTAATATCTACCATTGGAGTATCTTTATCTGGTTCCACCTCCGTGTCCTTTGTAGTCTCTTCCTCCTTTTCCTAAACAATCTCCACCTCCGAACTTTCCTTATCACTCCTGGAACTCTAACCTAGTCGGGAATAGATGTGTCATCATGCCTAGGGGTGAACTATCATCAACATTCTCAGGATCTTCAACAAGCTTCTCAATCTCCTCAGCTGCCAAGTGCTCGTATACCAGTGCCATGTTTTCTCTTGCTTCTTGTTCTTCACTACTCTTGTGCTCAGTAAGACTACGTGAATCGTGTCTTTAAAATTTTCTCATCAGCGTTTTCTTTGTGACACTAGAACAGTGGTGTAAGTTGTGGCAGATTGCCTTGACGTAATCGAAAATGAAATCACAGTTATCATTTTGGAACACTTTGACTTAGCTGTCTCCGTAGCAGTGTTATGTGACCTAGGGTCGCTAGGTGTCGCTATGCGTTACCCTGGAAACTCAGTTGGCATGTGACTGAGTTAAGGAACATTAGCCCAAATACCTTAGCATACATTCTTATAATGCTCTGTAAGCTTCATCCATCTGTGATTATCCAATGCTAGTAATCTCATCCCAACCTTGTCTTGTTTCTTCTAATTGAAGATATTCTTCATAAGTATCATCCATCTTGAAGATTGTAATAAGCATCGGATCGAGCACGTCCTTGAAATGTCATGAAAGATAGTCATATAATGACTGATGATGATCTTCGTAAATCGTGGGTATGGGATCGAAGTACAGATGATGAAGCGAATATAAAATGCCCTTCCGATTAACTCTCAATAAATCCACATGAATGTTATTGACAAAGCAGTATAACATTTGCATTATCTGCAATGGCGGTTGGTCCCATCCCGTAACACGTGTAGTCAAGCACTTGGAGAATATCTTGCATAACGTCTGCCAAGGCTGAGAAGGACCAATATCATGAAATTAGAAACTGTCATGATTTCCATTGTAAATCCTAAACTTGTTTGTAAAATGGAACCATATCAAGAGAATAATGGTGGTGGCACAAACCAAGCAATGATTGATAATCAATTGCTTGTAAGAAAAAAGATTGTTCTGAGTCATCCAGAGTAAGTGTAAGCTCTTTTCTATCCAGCAAGAACTTGAGTCGATTCTTTGATCCATCTTCTTTCAAAGTATGCCAGAACTGTGCCATATAAATCCACGGTACAGATGCTGAAGCTGCAATGTTGAATCGTAACGAATGATTCTTAATAATATTCATTAGAATCTTGCTCTCTGATGTACATTGCACATGCTCCAACTCAACCTTCTTGTTTGCATCCATAAGGTCATATCGCTTTTTTGGAGGACACATTTATCTGGATGAACATCAGCTGACATTTTGTGTTGTTCCATGATGAAAACTGAATAATACAATTGAGTGTTAGGAAACAATAATACTTTTTGACATTTTTTGTCTTTTTCCTCTCGTCTGTTTTTATATGTATCTGGCAATCTTTTTGAACATATTTTTGATTAGTTTTTCCAGTGCTCGTTCTCCTTTTTCTAGCACATGCCATACGCTTTAATTGAAATATTCTTTTTATTTACCCTTTTGTGTGTTCTGGCAATTCTTTTTCGAATACACTTTTGATTTGCTTTTCGCGTATGGATTTAGCTCTCTCTTTCTGTTTTTAGAATATCCTCACCATAAATTCTTTGTGACATGATACTCTCTCAAGAAGAATGAAGATTTCTCTTTTGATTTGAATCAAGACATAGTTATGAAAAATTCAAGAGAAAACCTTTAACTTCTTAAAATTATTTTAAGAAAGAGTATCATTTTGACACATAACAGACTTTTTGAGAACTTTTTCAAATCATGTGACAAAACTTTTTCATGATGTTGATTAATATTGAATAATGTAATCACAAACCCACAACTGGAATGGACACTAAGTCCACCACTCCTTCATTCTGTTCACTTGCAGAAAACTGGCCGTAGCCGGACATGATTAGTCCACATTAAACATTGGATTTGAAATAAACATATTCAATCTAAAAAACATTGATTCTTTCACATTTGGATTAGGAAGCCCAAACCAAAAAAAATAGAGTAGACAACCTTTTTCAATAGCCTTTTCTTTAAGCAAAAGAATTTCAAAATGATTTTAATTTTTTTTAAGAAGTATTTAAGGTAAGCTTTAAGTAGGTGTAGAGCTTATTTGCATAAGTATCCGTTTGTGAGCTTAAATTTAAGCTCAACAGTCCCCTCAGGGACTGTTTGGTAAACAGTTAGCACTTAAGAGCTTATTTAGTTTTCTAGATTATGATTTGCTTATTTCTATTTCAAATTAGCTTATTAGGGTAGGTTTAGTTTAGGGTTAGCTTATTTAGTTCTAGTTTTAGCTTATTCAGTTTTCTAGCTTATTTAGTTTAAGAAAAAGCCCAAATTTAGGCTAAGTCTTAACTGTCAACCTTTAGGCTTATTTTCTAGCTTATTAAGTGCTTATCAAAAATAGTTGCCTTTATAAAAAGTGCTTATTCATAGCTTATCTATAATTTTGCTTTTATAAGTTTTACAAAAAAAATGAAAAAGGGAAACCAAAGAGGTTAGGGGTGAGTCGGGCTCGAACCCCCGACCTCGACCTAGTCTCAACCCTTTCACACACATACTCTTACTGCTATGCCCTTGGGACTTTTCTGTTAGTCCCTCACACCATTAATCTTTTATACTCATTTTGGCCTTATAAGCCAAATAAGTTGTTAAGCTTATTTCGTAGCTTATTTTATAAGCTACGACTTCGGGCTTATTTTTCCTAGGATTCATATAGCATAAGCTATTTTCTGTCTTTTTTCTAGAATTTTTACTATTAGTTTAGTATTTTTAATCTTTTATTTTCTTTAAAATTTTAAAAAATCATAAAAAATAGAAAATTAATTAGAAAAATAAAAATCTTTTTTATAAAATTTTCTTTTATCATAAAGTTTGTAGGAAAATTAGTTTCACTTTCGTAGGGTCTATTTTGCAAAAAATCACTTTTTAAAGAACGGGTTTCGTTCCCGTTCTCGGTTTTCAATTTTTAACGCTCGTTTTAACTCCGTTTTCGTTCTAGTTTTTTTAAACTTCGTTTTTAGTCATTTAGAAAACATTTTAAAAGAAAAACTTAAATTATATTTAATTTTGTAGAATTGATGTTTTTGGCCTTAGTTTTAGTGTCCCGGCTCGTGTTTTTAGTTAAATTTTGATTTCCAACTATTTGCTTCTATGCTTAATTTTTAGTTTTTGTTGATTTTAAGTATTACTAGTAGTTAATCAAATCAAATTTTGCCTCTTATTCAAATCATAATCCGAGCTAAAACGTGGTTTCAATTTCACAAGTCGTTGGGGAAATGACCCGGGTGATCATACTTCTCGGTTAAATATACGTATTATATATTATATATATCTTTTAAGAGTGAATTTTCCTTAGGGAATTTTCTTAATTACTCTTGTGGTAATATATCGTATATTTTATTAGTATATAAAACACAATCAATGAACTAGATACTCAAAGCGTTCTTTTGGAAGCGCCTTAGTAAATAGATCCGCTGGTTGGTATTCTGTTCCGACAAAGTAAATTTCTACAGTACCCCTCTCAACGTGTTCTTTAATAAAATGATACCGGATGTCAATGTGCTTTGTCTTAGAATGTTGGACTGGATTGCATGAAATAGCAATGGCACTCTTGGAATCACAATACATCGGAATCCGATTGTATTTAAATCCATAGTCAAGCAGTTGAGTACGCATCCATATCACTTGAGCACAGCATGCAGACAATGAAACATATTCAGCTTCTGCAGTAGACATCGCAGTACAATCTTGTTTCTTGGAACTCCAACTCACGAGCTTTCCACCTAAAAATTGCACTCCTCCTGATGTGCTTTTACAATCATCTTTACAACCTGCATGGTCCGCATCTGAATAGGCAATTAGTTCAAAACCAGAATCCTTCGGATACCATAGTCCCATGTTATAGGACTGTCTTAGGTACCAGAAGATCCGTTTGACCTCTTTGAGGTGTTTGACCGTAGGTCGTGCTTGATAACGTGCACATACAAAGGTAGCAAAGGCTATGTCTGGTCGACTGGCTGTTAGATACATAAGCCCTCCTATCATACGATGATAATTCGTTTGATCAGTAGGAGTGCCTTGTAAATCAGCATCCAGTCTCTCTGTTGCCATAGGTGTGCTCATGGAGACACATTCATCTAGACCATGTTTCTTTAACAACTCTATTGCATATTGTGACTGACTTATGAATATGCCACGGGGAGATTGATGAACTTGAAGTCCAAGAAAGAACTTTAGTTCACCCATCATCGACATTTCAAAATTGTTTTTCATTAAGTTTGCAAATCTTTTTGAAAAATCTGGATTTGTTGATCCAAAAATAATGTCATCAACATATACTTGAACAAGTAATATGTCTCCCCCGTGACGTCTAGTAAACAAAGTTGGGTCAATTATACCTTTATTGAACCCGTGTTCAATTAGAAAAGAAGACAGTTTGTCATACCATGCACGAGGTGCTTGCTTAAGACCGTATAGAGCTTTTTTCAACCTGTAGACGTGATTTGGAAATTCAGAATCAATAAACCCTTCAGGTTGGCTGACATAAACTTCTTCTTTCAAAGGACCATTGAGAAAAGCCGTTTTGACATCCATTTGAAAGATAGTGATATTCATATGAGCAGCAAAAGCAATGAACATCCGAACAGCCTCAAGACGAGCAACAGGAGCAAATGACTCCTCAAAATCAATGCCTTCTTCTTGCTTATAACCTTTAGCCACAAGACGAGATTTGTTCCGAACCACAATATTTTCTGCATCACACTTATTCTTCCAAAGCCATTTGAGAGCAATAACATTCTTTCCTTCTGGTCGTGGAACCAATTCCCAAACTTGAAGTCTTTCAAATTGATTCAACTCATCTTGCATGGACTCAATCCAACTATGATCGGCCATAGCTTCTTTGATGTTCTTTGGTTCAATAGTGCTAACGGTTAATGCATACATGCAAACCTCAGAATCGGTATGTAGCCGTTGACGAGTCATAACAGGTTTGGATGGGTCACCAATAACTTGGTCTAGAGGATGATCTTTTGTCCAAATGTGAGTCGAGGGTTGTACTTGATGGAAATTCTGCACATTTGATGGTTCGAGATTCGTTGTAGATGACTCAATTTCCTCATGATTCAGAGAATCATATGGAACAAACTGTGTATTACCATCAAAATCAGCAGAATCTTCTTGATTGAATTCATCAGACTCTTGTAAAGAGATTGGAGAAGTTTGTTCGTCAGATGTTGTGACAACAGGATGAGCCTCATGTGTGTCAACAATGATTGAAGATGTAGAAGGTGAGTCTTCTTGATCGTGAGAGTCGGTTGCAACAGCGAATTGATGGTAGATCAGAAGATTTTCATCAAATAATCTCAAACATTGGATCGAACAAATATTCCAAATCCTCTTTTTGAAGAGTATTCATTAAGTCAACTGAGGATTTTGGATTATAAATCGTTGAAGATCATTTCTAAACAATCGTGTTTCAGAAGCCATTGCCGAGTAATCTACGTCAAACTTGACATGAATAGTCTCCATAATCCTTTTGGTGCGACGGTTATATATTCGAAAACCTCTTGATGTTTCCGAATAACCAATAAAAACTCCAATGTCTGCTTTTGGTTTCATTTTCCCAAGATCATCACGGTCATTTGTCGGATAACACAATGAGCCAAACACATGGAAATATTCAACATTTGGCTTTCGTCCACGTAACAGCTCATAAGGTGTTTTATTGTGTCGTGTGTTGATGATTGACCGGTTTTGAGTAAAACATGTTGTAGCAACTGCTTCAGCCCAAAGGAATTCAGGTAACCTTGAAAAAATAAGCATTGTGCGAGCAGCCTCAACTAGAGTACGATTACGTCATTCTACTATTCCATTTTGCTGAGGTGTGCGAGCAATTGAAAATTGTTGCATAATGCCTAACTTTTCATAATGAGCTTTGAGAGTTGCATTCTTGAATTCAGTGCCATTATCAGTCCGAATCTTGCAAATCTTTTGGCTTTGTAATTCCAATTGAGCTGAGCAATAATTTTCTTGATGATCTCTGGAGTTTCATCTTTGAACGAAAAAAATCCACCGCCGAAGAAAATCTCGCAAAATCATCCACTATCACAAAATATACTTTCTTACCATTTACCGGAAGCTACTCTCATTTACCGCACAAATCCAAATGAAGTAATTCCAATTGGGAAGTAATTACTTGGAATAATTTAGGTGATGAGAAGCTTTCTTGCTGTTTCCTCTTTCACAAGCAGAAACAAAGATGATCTTTTCCGCGATATTTGAACTTTGTAACCGTCACACCAAGTCAAGTTTGGTAAGATCGTTTATGTGCCAAAATTAAGATTGACAGTCGTCGAAGCATCACCATCGACTTTGTTGAGGTTTGCATTGGACATTAGACGAAATGGGTGAAGAAGCGCCATGTCTGAGATTAAGATGGTATATAAATCGAATCACGTCGCCTATGAGCTAATCATCTCCTTCCAGATTTCGAACATAACATGTTTTAGAACGAAAAGCCACTTCCAAATCTCCATCACAAAATTGTCCAACACTAAAGAGATTGTGTCCAAGACCTTCAACATAATATACATGACAAATAGTGATATTGCCATGTATATAATCACCATAGCCTGTAATAGCTGCAAAGTTGTCATTTCCAAAGCGAACGGTTCCCATGAACTTTTCAACGAAGTTTCTCAATAGTGAACGATCACCCGTCATATGCTTTGAACAACCACTGTCAACAACCCATAGAACGATCTGGACTACCTGCAACACAAGAAGAAACAACACATGGACAACTGGGCAATTTGACTATCCATCTCTTAACTGAAACCAGTGGTTTCGTATTCGAAGGATTAGTATGAGCATGTGGCTTTGTGTTAACAGGTGTCCACATAACATTTGGTTGTGATTCAAACCATTTTTGCCATAATCTACTTGTCCGAATCTTGTTTAGCATGAATGGGCTTAATGGTTTATCACGCATGTTTCTTTTCTTTTTCTTAAACGCACTAGAAACCTTATCTCTAGCTTTTGATGCACTTGCTTCATCAATCTTAGATTTGGAAGCTACAGAAGTAGTATCTAAAGTCTTAGATTGTGTCGCTTTCTCAGAAAACCTAGTCTTAGGAGCTACAAAAGTAGTTTCAGAAGATTTTGGTATCCTAGAATTAACAGAGAAGGTTCTACGAGCATTCGAACGCACATTCAATTTATGCTTAGCAACACATTTATCATGACAAGGAATAAGCACACTTTGCATACAAGAAACACATAACAAAGTTTTCGCTTTAGAAGCGTTTGCAACAGCAACATCAATTACATTCTCCTTGTTTGACACAACTTTAGCAAATGTATTATCTGTTTGCTTATTTTTCCTAACATAAACTGCTTCTTTCTTTGCTTCATTCTTAGAGACATCTAAGACACTGGTCTTGACATGTGAATCTCTACTCTTTGGTCTTTTAACACTAGATGTAGCATTCATTCCTGTAGAAGATAACACATTCTTAGACTTGTTTGTTTGTGATTCTTGTTGTGTGACAACTCTGTACATTCCAGGGCTAATGACATTTGTGTTTTGATGTGTCCCTGTTTGTTTGGTATGTGAAGTCTGTGAAGTGACTGGTTTTGACTCAACATGGTTTTCTTTTGTTTTTAAAACAACCGTCTGCTTTTGAGAAGCATTTTTATTTAAGGGTGTGACACAAAGAAAAGATTGAGAACCATGTGTCTTGTCAAACTTAGTATTCACAGACTTACCATTTTCACCATTTTTCATTCTAGCTTTCAACTCAGATATGGTAACTAAAAGATTCTGATTCTCAGCACGAATAGCACCATATGCATAAGTTTTCTCAGAGACATGAGTAATTAACTCATCCATTTCCTTTTGAGTTTGAGACCGTGTCTTTTTGATTGAATCGAAAAGCTTTTTATATTCCATTTTGGCATTATCTCGTTCTTTTATCAAAGATTGTACTTTAAAATCCAAAGACACGTTCTCATCCTCAAGTTTTTGTATTCTAGAAATCCAAGAGAAATCAAGAGGTTTTGAGTTTTTATTCTTCGAAGAATCCCATTTTTGTTTTTCTTTTTCATGTTGCAATTTTAACTGAAAATCAACACTTTATTTTTCACATATTTGAACAACTTTCTCAAGAATTTTTATTCTTGCTTTCAAACCCTCTTGAATCTCTAAAGATTTCTTTTTGACTTGTTCAAGTTCATCATGTAAGGACTTATCAACACATTCATGACTTAACAACACACATAGCTCAATATCATGTTTTAGTGATACTTCTAAAAGTTGATCTTTCAACAAATCATTTTGCCTTTAAATCTCATCAAGATATACATCATTTTGCTTAAACGCATCTTTCATTTCTTTTATATCCTTTTGAAATAGATTCTGAAGGCCATCAAAGTGATCCTGTAATTCATTAAGAAGTGGTTTAACCTGATCTCGATAAAAAAACATTAAGAGCTATCTCTTCCTGTGATGTATAAAACATACTTGCCCTTTTACTGTTCTGTTTTATCAACAAAAACAGTTTTTCAAACCCAACTTGTATATTTACTAACCTATTGATCAAAGGTAACTCACTTGGCATTGTTTTTGTTTCCAGAATCTTAACAAAGGGAGTATAAGGAGATGAAGGGCACGTTTATTCAACAAATGATTCTTTTTTAGGAACAAAATCATTATAAAGCGCATTTAATTTTTTGTAATCAATTGTCTAACAATTTTGTTTGTTCGCAACAGCTATTGGATTATTCATTTTTGCATTCATTTTCTATTGACTTTTGAAAGCCTCCTCTAGAGTTTCCTCAGAATCTCTAACATTCAAAGGAATTTCTATATTACCCATCCTTGATGCAACATATAACTTTGGACATTCTGAAATTGCTTGTCTGAGTGTATAAGGATTCGGATACCCCAAACCATGTTTTAATTGTTGATCATAAACAGACAATGGTTTTGGACCGAGCATAAACATTGCTTGTAAAGAATTACCAATTTTCAAAAACATGTCAACATTCTTTTTCAGTTTTTCCTCAAGATCAAGAATAGTATCATGATACTTATCCTCGTTTTCACTCATTTTTCTTTTTAAAATTAACTGTGATTGTTGTAATTCCTCATTTTTCTGTTTGAAATGTTTGACCTCTTGACTCAACTCATCTCGTTGTTTTTCAAGATCTCGAATAATCTCTCGATCACGATACAATTGAGAGTCAGCTTGTTTTTGAACACGTTTTGCCCTTTCATCAGCTTCAAGAAATTCTTTTAGATAATTGTTATCCTTGGTTATGTTTTCCAAAACCCGATTCCTTTCCTTATACATCTCAATCTGACTGGTCAAAGTCATATTTTGTTGTTGGACCTTTTGAGCAAATCTTTGTTGTTTTGCAGCTTCATCATATGCATTCCTAGCAAGTGTTTCTAATGCACACAGATCATAAACATGTGTATCTTTTTCAACACTGCCACTATTAACATTTCCTTTGACAGAATCAAATTGAATATTGCTATTAATTTGATCATCATCAATGGTACTGTTAATAATTTTAGTATGAGTTGGATACATTTGTTCATCATTCTCATTGATGGATGAAGATTGTACCTCACTTACAAATGCAGACTCATAGCTTGGCTCATCATCAGAATTTTGATCAGCTGGTTGAATTCTAGCCATTAAGCATATGTTTGCACTTAGTTCTTCAATTTCTTCCATCCTTGAAGCATCCGCAAAGAGAAAATCATTCTGCTCATCAGTAAGAATTCCACCGGCTTCATCCTGTTTTGCCAACAACATTTGCTCTATGAAATACTTCAAATCATGAACCCTTGGCTTAGGACAAGTCCTCGCATAATGTCCTTTTCCACCACAGTTATAGCATTGACCTGTTGAAGTATTGCCTGGAGTCAGAGTTCGAACAATCCTTTGAACATTTGTAGTCTCATTTGTAGCATTCATTCCCTCAACAACTTCTCCTTGAACATAAGCTCTTCGATTATTTCTTCCAACATTACTAGAATTTCTGCTTTGAATATTCACCCTGTCACCTTGAAGGACTGCTTGATTCCTGGTATTAGATGATGCACGAAGACGATTGTTTGTTGGATTAGAGAAGTTTTGAGTAATGGCTTTGGCAAGTAACAACATAGCAGATGCTAGGGGATCTTCAGAATGGTTGTGAACATCATCCTGCTCAAACTCTTCATCATAATCAACTTCAGATGAAGGATGTGTCACATAATAAGAATGTGTTTCTGGAAGATGAACCCGTTTGTACTACTAGAGCCAAAGGATCATGAGACTTTTCCAACTTCTTTGCCCTTGAAATATTAACCAATTTCTCAAATTGCGAAAGATAATCAAAAAGATCATCAAACGAATCAACAGTCAATTTCTTAGCCAAACGAACTTGAGTCACATATTTCAACCATTCTGGTTGCAAACTATTCAGAAACTTTGTGTTAATTGAAACAGTTGGAAACTTCATGTTGTTTCGTTCCAAATCATTCATTAACTGAGCAAAACGATTGTAGACTGAAACTAGTGACTCTCTTGGTTCAACAACAAATTGATCAAACTCATTTGTAAACCGCGTCTCCCTGTCAACTTGGTTTTTTATAGTTCCCCTCATCAAACGTTCAACACGATCCCACATTTCCTTGGCCGTTTTACAAGAATCCACAGAATTGTAAATCTCATTAGGAATAGACAGAAGAATCATATTCGTGAGTTCCATTTCTGCATCATAGTACAATAAGTCATCTCCTTCAAGATCGTCTACATCTTGCAACCTTGGTAATTGTGAACCTGTAGGTGTGATAGTCCTAAACACATAAGGACCATCTTCTAGTGCTTTGAGAAGCCACTTCCGGTTTTCCCTCTTGCGATTAAGAAATCGTTTGAATATACTCGCCCATGGTATGTAACTACCCCTTTCAAGCATGGGTGGCCTAGTCTCAGAACCGGCTTCAACAAGGGATTGTTGGAATGTTTTGGATGTCGACATGTCTTAAGATTCAAAGATTGGATCTTTTTAGATGAATATGAGTGAGATTTGTAAGAAAATATCCAAACTCGGTAACAGTAGTCAAATTCAGTAACACTATTCACGTATCTGTAAACGAATACCCATCTCGAACAGTACACTAACAAACTCGGAAATCTTCAAATACTAAATTCGGTAATCTACAAACTACTCAAACTCGGTAACACTATTCACTATAACTCGGTAGGTCAAAATTTGATAAAATCTAACAATTATGAATTATTAATAACCACAAATTCGATAAAACCGAATTTTATGATGATTAGATAATCCAAATGTTCTTAAAACTCAAATTCGATAGAAACGAATTTGATTACCGAGTTTTAGTAAATTTCGAGCAATCGATTTTTAACACTTCAAAGCTCGATAAAACCGTGAAATGAAAGTGTAAACTGACTTTGTAAAGCTTATTACCGATGTTTGACTTAGTAAAATTCCCTATATCACAAATTCGATGTAACCGAATTTATGAATCTTAACAAATTCGACAATATCGAGTTTAATACCGAATTCCTAATAAACGACTTTTGATAGAACCAAAAGATCGAATATATCTATTACACTGATTTTTCGTACTGAAATTGCTAAATTTATAAGAAAAAATGTTCCTATACGCAAAATCACTCTACCGAGAATGCAAAACTTCTACCAAAAATCAAATCCACGCGTCCGAGAATGAAATGAACAGTTCCGAGAGCACAATAACGTCTAATATCTCGAAATCACAGCCAAATTCAATCTCGAACCCTCAATAGTACTTACCGAATTCGGAAACCACCAATTCTTAATTCTCGGTCGATCACAAACACGTACAAATCGAATACTCTACTTCTTTATTGGCGATTGATACCACTTGTTAGGTCACATGAATCTTGAATCAATCATATCAACATGCAAGCTTAGAGAGAATGAGAGAAAATGGAGGGAAAATTCAAATCTTATTTAGGAGGGAAATGAAAGTTGTTTACAAGAGCATCACCCTTTAATGAAGATTAGAGGGCTATTTATAGGCAAAGGGAGGGAGGCTTCCCTTCCTTATTTTTCTAATTTTACAATACTAGTCCCTAGACTTTGGATATTATGCTATTTCTTTCTTAAAGCATAATAAACCTTATTACAAGCTATATTAAACTAAACAAAATAAAGTCTAATAATAAAACCACATAATCGACACTTTTCATAATCCTAACAGATATCATCAAAGATGGGTCAAGAGTCAACTTCCTCATATCCTACCAAAGGAAGTATCTGACTACGCCACTCCTGTGATCCAAAGCTCCGTTATTGAATCACTTAAGAATATCATCTTGGCCAAGTCTTCCTCTCAACCCAAGTCAACATACGAGGCAGATGCGTCACTCACTGAGTTTGAATTGAAGAAGATCCTCTTAGACAAGATTCAGAAAAGTAAATCGTATCGAGGCGCTCTAGAACACAAAGATCTCTACGATGCACTAATCAAATCTTACAAGCTTGACAAGGACCTCTTAATCCTTCTGTACAATGAATAATTCGTTAAAGAGAAACTGAGAAGACAAAGACAAAGATGAAGACCCTCCAACTGGATCAGACCAAGGGTTGAAGAAGCAGAAGACAAGCAAGGATACTGAACCATCAAGATGTTCTAAGTCAAAAGAATCTAAGTCAAGCTCATCCAAAGGCACCAAGTCTCAGCCAAAATCATCTGGCAAGTCTGCTCAAGCAGAGAAACTAGTGTTTGAAGTTGCAGACACAGAGATGCCACTGAATCAAGGAGATGATGTGGGTGACACTGATGATCAACCTAACGTCGAGGCAGCTTCAAAGGATGACTGGTTCAAGAAACCTAAGAGACCTCCGACTCCAAATTCAGATTGGAATACTACAAAGACAATTGATTTCAGACCACCTCAGACTTGGATCAGCAAAATTGCTAAAGAAGGAAAACCTCCTCTTACCTTCGATGAGCTGATGAGCACTCCCATCGACTTCTCAGAATATGTCTTGTATAATCTGAAGATTGAGAATCTGACACAGGAATACCTTGTTGGACCAGCTTTCAATTTACTCAAAAGGACATGCAGAAGCTGAGTAGAACTCGAATATCATTTTGAAGAATGTTATAAGGCTGTTACCGATCGACTTGACTGGACGAACCAGGAAGGACATGGATATCCATTTGACCTCAGCAAGCCTCTACCATTAATTTAAGATCAAGGTCATCAAGTAGTTCCTGCTAACTACTTCATCAACAACGACCTCAAATATCTTAAAGGTGGAAGTTTAAGCAGGAAATATACGACTTCTACAACAAAAACCAAAGCTGCTAAGTATGATACTATTGAGGGCATAGAAGACATGGTTACATCGCTATGGAGTCCAGTGTAGGTAGCTTATGATAAATATGCTATGTGGGGAATCACTCACTGGGGTCCAAAACGACAACACTTCTATGGATATGCAAGCAACAAGAAGTCCAAGCATGATGTGTTCTCCACAAAAAGAATCATTGCAGTAACCCATGTTAAAGTTATGAAGAGGTATGATTACGGGTATCTGGAGGAGATTGTAGTTCGAAGAGAAGATCAGCAACTCTACAAGCTCGTGGAAGGTGACTTCCCAAGACTTAATCTGCGTGATATTGAAGGCATGCTGCTTTTCTTAGTTCAGAAGAAGCTCTCCAATCTAGAAAGAGATGTCATTTATGAATTGAATGTGGCATTGCGGATGTTTACCAGACGTGTTGTCATTCTTAAGCGGGTGGAAGACCTTCAACTGGGAGTCAAAAGCTACCAGAAGAAGCTTAATATCACCAAGTCTGAGACGTTCAGATCCGACATCACCAGCATGACCCCATACACTGCATACAACAATCCACAAGGAATCATATATCAAGACAAGCTCAAAAGAAACAGGTTGATGCGCTCGGATGAACTCTACAAGTTTTGTGACGGCATACTCACATCTGTTCGAAGGGTTCTTCATGATATTGCTTTAAGCTTGGAGATGGATTACTTGCCAAAAAAAGATGGAGTAAATTAGACAAGAAAAGGTCTCGCATCATGATCAAGGCGATCGATCAGCAACTCCTTGAAAGAAGGTTAATGAGGATTTTGGAGAAGTTTGTTGGTGGGAGAGACTACGGGAATGACCTTAGGCTGCTTGAACGGACAATATGACTTTGTCATATCTTGTCTGACTCCATTTCAGGTCAATTTCTCGTAATTACAAATTTGTGAATATGTAAATAAGTAGTGTAAGACTAGAATTAGGCATATATAGTATTTGAGTGCGAATTTTCAAGAATTTCTTAGTAAATTCAAAAAATTTCAAATTAACGCACTCAAATACCATATAATTCTCTCATAATTTGAGGGGGAGCATTAAAATGTTCCAATAATAGGCTTGATATATAATTAGAACATTTTCCTCCCCGAAAGCATTATATTTGAATTAATTGATATCTAAAATATCAAACGATTTGACATTTTTGATAAGGGGAGAAAATGTGATTAAAATATATATAACTTGTATAATGTGATCTTAAAGACTCATATGTGAACTCCATCCTCGTATGTGCTAAACATTTTCGGTTATCGATGCACATATGCAGGGGGAGCATTTTTGAAATGTAAAACCATCAAGGTACTAAATGTGATGTATATCAAAGTACCTTGATCGATGTTTTCAAATGGTTTTAAGGTTGTGAATGATACCAAAAGACCGACCATGTATTTAATTACTTGGAGTTATAAGGTGGTTAGGTATAGGTGTTCGTTCCTACGATTTAGCCAGAACCGAAGGGATCTACCCAGGGACATTCCATTAGTTAGAATAGAAGTCCTTAGGTATGATAAAAAGGAGAAAAAGTGAGAAAAGGGAATAGTGCCGACTGAGATGAAGCTAGTACTGGAACAAACCCAACAAGGTACTAGTCATGAAGTCTCGGTAAGCACTGAAGGGGTTGAAGAATGAAAAAGAAAAGGTAAGATAAAGGGTGAAAAGAAAGAAGCCAACCTTACACTTAGGCAGAAACCGGGTCAATACATAAACTGTCAGAAACACTAAGCTGTTGTCTGGTATTGAAGACGGTCATCATGGACCTAGTGACGCAATGCACAACCCTTCCTAGCCACTCAAGGTATCTTAAAAGACTCTTGTTTCATTTCTCACGGAGATTACATGCATTTCTATCGACTTTCTCACTCCGAGTTAGTTGATATTGAAAAGGTGGCAGTCTGCTCCAGCCTCCGATTACTAAAACCAAATGTGCACTATTGAGTCTAGAGCTAAAATAGATCATCCATAAATCTCATTAGGACACTATTCAATAATATTTGTTGCTCACACACTGTGAAAACAAGTAATAACTTAAGAGTCCTACGCATTATCCTTGTGATTTTACCAGAACATCAGAGTGATACGAAAGTAATCACAATGACGATGGAAATCCTTCCAGAGCCAACATCAAACAAGCTCTGCGGTAGGTGACTTATGAGATCCTATATGGATCAAACTTGTGACACTGGATATCGATTCGGTCCAACTTATGAATTGACGGATGAATTTTGAAAAAGATAAAACTGTTGGTGTGTTATAAAAACTGTTTGCATCTTAACACACCGACTGGTTTTCCTAAATCAATTTTCAAGCTTATGTCCATGGGAAGCCTCACAAGGGTATCTAGACATAGGAAAGCTGAAAACGAATTGATGGCTTAATCGGGAAGATAGTAACTTACCGATTCACTCTTACCGTGTTGTCTGCTTTGAGATGCTCCGGTAATGAGAACGACTAGTACAACTGCAAAACCCTGTCAAGGAGATTCTTCGGAATTCTACCTGATCACAAGCAGTATTTATACTGATCAATGGGGAACCGTGGTTATTACAACTATATTTGATGAAGTGACAAAGATACTTTCGTCCATACATGTTGATTATCACTAACCCTTTCACGCAGGCAATCCCGATGGTCGCAACTATTGGATCAAGACAAGTCAAGATTCATAGCCACATGCTCATGCTCGATCGACAAAAATAAAGACATCATGAAAGCTCAAGTACATGTTTTAAGACTTCCGCTACTCTGATACCGCACGTCCTTCTTAAAGCGACAAAGTGTTAAAGTTAAAGAACTTCAAGAAAGATGTTTTATTCAAGCTTTCAATCTCAAGAAAAGTATGAGCATGTTGGTCCGAAAGTCACAAGTACACAAGACGGCGATAATATCTCAAGATGATGATAAGAGATTATGCTTGGTTGATGATCTCAAAGAAGTTTAAGTTCACATACAAGTCAAGCTTAATGGAACAAGCTCATGCCTAAAGTCAAAGATCACTACAACATGTCACAAGTTAATAGGTAAAGTTTAAATACTACGAGCTCAAGACGAGCATAGTATGCTAGGATTAACAGTTTTGTAAAATGGAGTGACCTCCTTTAGGGGGAGATTGTTAGGAATACGAAAAGTATCAGTCACTTCTATAATATCGTAAGATGGACTCGTAGTATAGCTTTTGGAACCTAGAAAAGGTAGAAAGGCCCAAGGCCCATGGTAAGCCCATTAAGGGTCCATATGGCCGGCCACTCTTAAGTATTTATACCCCTCTCCACACCTTGGAGAGGGTTGGTTGTTCACTTGTTCATTTTTTCTAATCTAATATTTCTCTTTTTCCTTTCTCTCTCTAAAGTGTTCAATCCTTCCACTCTCTCTCTAGTTTTCTTATCATTTGATTGTGAGATAAGATACATCATATATTCTACAACGAAATCATCTAGCAGGGTTTGAACGGGTCCAAGAGGTGAGTGTCCTCAATGGAAGAAGACATTTACACTCTGTTGGAACTTTAGAAGAAGATGAAGACATTCTTGAAATGAATTTCTAATTTTGACTCTATTTGTGAGTTTGTTTAGTCAAAAAGACGTATAGACTAATTGACCATTGGTAATACCTTTAAGTGGTTTTTTGTTTGTGTTTTTGTAACTTATGTCGTTGGTCCCTCATTGCGTTTGATTGGTTTTCTTTTTCCCGCCAAATACCCACTAATCTTTTACACATTACTTACATGCTTGGTCCTTGAAATCATTGATTGTTTTGTTGTCACACTTTAGCCTCGTTTTACATTTACCTTCCCAATGTAATAATTGCGTTTTTGACCCTTTGTTTGTGTAGTCGATTCATCTCCATATATTAACTTATATTTAAATCCACTTATATTTAAATCCACTTCGTATATCGTCCTTCAAATCCAAAAACACACATACATACCTTAACTTTGTATACCCTTTCACTATCCTAAAACCCACCTTTTTTATGGCCGCTGCTCGTGGTTTTGTTCGTCTCGAGAAACTCAAGGTTGCTGCTGATTCCACCAAGTTGCCATATCAATTGCTTGTTTATTTTGACAGGGAGACGCAAAGGGAAGCTAAGTTAGCCAATAATCTTTCCAATTTAATGATGCAGTTGCTTGAAAGTGTAAATGAAAGGCTATCATTTATAGAAGAACTTAAACGTTTGAGGGGAAATTTAGTGGCATACAAGACGAGGGAGAAACATAAAAAAATTCAAAAGGATGATTTGATTAAAGTGATGGAACTGAGGAAGATAGTTTTTGTCACACCCCGTGAGTTCAGGTTAATATTTTTTAAACTTTTCCGATTATTATCTTTGACTTTTATACGTTACGTTTGAATCTGACAGTTTACCGGGAAGTTAAACCGCGTAAATCTGAAAAACGTCATCGGGCGCGTTTCGGCATCGATTATTAATAAATTTAGGCCTTATATGAGATATTTTAACTTTTCTAAGTGTTTCGTGATTTCTAATCACTTCCGATATTAATTTTAGGGTTTTATCTTTTAAATTGCGTTTTTCGCGTTTTTGACCAAACGGAACCCCGGAAACTCGAAATCTTTTCGTGTAAACTCAAGTTATCGATAATCTTATACCCTAAGTCCAAAAATTTCGTGATCATGCTCATGTCCTCACCTCTACCCATGAAATTTTAGCCTATGGACAAGCTTGGACTTGAAATTAAATCATTTATGCTCCACTAACTCAAAATTTGAAAACTTACCATGCATGTGAAGGAAAATGACAACTTTGTTGGCTAGTGACTTGCATGCATGCCATTTCTTACACACTTGGACTATTATTGGTGAGCCAAGACCAAGCCATGAGCTAAACTTGGAGCCAAAGTTGGCTTGAACTTCCCCCCTCCTTGTGGCTAGCTTTGACCGAACCCAAGACCACACACACTCTTGGTGTGTGTTGGTCACATGTGTGCATCTATGAACCTTAAAACCCTAATCCATGTCCTATAAATACTATGTTATATCACAACTAGGGTTCACTTTCATTTCCAAGCCCCAAACAAAAACTCACATCTCTCTTTCTCTCTTTCTTTGCTCACGGCATCAAACCCACACACAAACACATTCATAACTTTTGATTTTCTTCAAGATCCACACATTCTAAGTTCATTTCCAAGGGTTTCTAAGGTAGATCCAAGTATTAGTTGTTTGATTTTCAAGGGTTTCTCAAGATTCAAGAGTTAGGGTTTTGAAATTATACTTGGGTTTTCAAGATCTACTATTTTTCTTTCAAGATCTCTTGTGTTCCATCTTGTTCATCATCTTTTGTCGCGTGTAGGACCTTTCGGCTTATTTCTTCCTCGTTGATTATCGATTCACCACTTGCTTAAGGTGAGTTCATAGCCCCACGTTTTACCTATTTTCAAATGCTTTATACTTTGGGGTGAGAAACATTGTTTGCTTTTAAAATTGGACACAAGTTCTTAACGTAAGTTTTACATGTTTATGTGTTGCCTAAGTTTTGCTACAAACCACTATTGCCCGAACTATCATGAACCATTAGTCACCTATATCTAATTGGATTGGCTAAGTGAGCGCGAATGCGTAAATAGATCTATTGGGACTAATTACCCCTATCTGGTTTGGTTCTAAATTAGCTGCGAACAAACAGATATATGTCATGTCGATTGTGCGTTGTGGTGGTCTTTGGTTTGGGATACCAGTTAAGAGCAGGAATACTATGTGGCATGATATGATATGCCCTGTTGTTATTAGCATCGGTGTCATGAGCTTAGCGTAACAGTAAATACTTTTTTTTATGATGTTGTATCTGTTATAGTAGTCGCATGCGTTTTGAAATCTTGTGGTCCACTCTTGTACTAACTTAAACCTATGAATTTACCAACATTATGTTGACGTTTTAAGCATGTTTTCTCAGGTGCTTAGCTTGGCTTGATTCTTGATGCTAAATGGAGTCTATGTGTTATGTGACTTCGCCCATTTCAAGACTTATCTATTTATATACTCGTTGTCATTGTCAAACTTTATTATGCTTCCGCTACATTTAACTCTCATATGATCGGTTGTAAAACTTAATTAAATTTTCTTTTATGCAACGAGTAAACTTTTTCAAACGTCCATGATTAGTGGTCGTTCTTTGTTGCTTTGTGTTCGGATTGTTATGACGTCACGCCCTCAGACATGTATTCCGTCCAGGCCCCGTCTGGGGGTGTGACAGTTTTACAATTGTGTTGTCAGGTCCATACTCAGGTTGATTTTTATCATACTCTGTGAATGGGAGATGGTCGGGTAGCGGGGTGGTTTTTTTTAAGTTTTGGGTGATATATTGTTAACATTTCGGTCTTTTGTTTTGTTAATGAAGGTATAATTACAAGTTCGGTTTGTTAATGAAATCATTTCAGTATACTGTATGGTTAAGATGACGTACACTCTTGGTATTGTAGTTGTTTTTGGGTAAATTCCATTGTTCGTACCTGAAGTGAGCCCCGTTCATCCGTTTTGTCTCTACCAAAGACCCTCTGAAAATTTTCCAACGGTGTTTGACCACTACTCTATGTTGACCAACGGTGTTACCTTCGAGACAAAATAATGGAAACAACTAGCATAACTAGTACACTTTCATAACTGAATTCTCTTAAACATACCACAAAAAATTACAAAAAATACATATAAGGGTAATTTAAGATCCAAAACATTAAGTAATAGAAGATAGCACATAAACAACCCATTCTTTTCATTCTCAGCATTGACGTTCATCTTCAGTAACTGCCTCATCCATCTATTCAACATACACCCTTTTCCTCTTCATTGGTCTTCCTTTGTCCACCAATTCATCACCACCATGGTTTGGAACCTGTTTACAAACCAGAAGTTTAAAGTTACCTTTTTTGCCAACATGTTTTGGAACATGTTCACCCTTAACACCATCAATCTCATCAGGCACATGATCATCCATCCCATGTTTCACTGCTTTACTTGGCGTCTCTACGAGATCACTACTTAGTTTCCTTATGTTGTTGTTTAAAGGCACCTCTTCTTCACACACATGTTCCTGGCTAACTTTGTCTTTCATTACCTCAGTGCCTTTCTCTAAAGCAAAGGCATTAATGCCAAACGTAAAGTCAATCTCAAACAGGGATCTTTTCTATTCGAATTCTTCTCTCCACCTTTTTACCCTTTTTTCATTCTTTGCCTCATTAGACCATGACGTTGGTATCAGCAACTCACTGTCAGAGTATGATAAACATACTTGACTTGGTGAACATTCAATATCATTTTCGGCCATGTTAAGATGTTATGGTTATAGTTAGTGATTTTCATAATTTTTGGGAAACCAAGTGAAAGTGTAACTATTTAGATGAAAATGCCATGTGAGGTGCTCTTCGGTTTTTCTCTATTTATGTGAACGGATGTAGTAATATGGGCGTGTAAACGGGAAAGGACTATATATAGAAGGTGTACTAGTGCAATCGAAAACAATAAACGTCAGGGCCAAATTCATAGATAACCCTATTCAATTTATAGAATAGTACAAGTGAATATTTGGCAAAAAAGAGTCAAAAATAGTTTACCTTACACCCTATTTTAAGACTAGAGTAAATTGTTATCAAAGTAAAGCACTTTTGCAATAATCCACTAAAAATGGATTCACCACCAAATCATGAATGAGAACAAGCCCTTGATATAGACGATTTCGATCTCCAACTAACCCCCGTCGTTCATCCCAGCAACAACCCTCACATACTCCCCGAGACAACCACCACCACCCAAACTCTGTTTTCATCTCAAATCCATCAAGTTGATAATTGTGTTGTGAATCCGGTTAGGATAATACCAAGTCCTGCTGGTATTGTTCAAGCGGCCAAGCTCCGTAAAATAGCTGATACTCAGGAAAGTGGGGAGGAATCTGTAATGTCTACACAAGAGTATATTAGAAAAGTTATTGAGTATGTGGGTGAGGATGACGATTTTACACGTGGGCCGTGGTTGAGTATGTCAATGTTGATGGAGGGATCGTGAGTGAGTGTTTTGAAGATTGTAGAACCGTAGAGGGGAGGGGGGGGTGAATACAGTTTTCTTGACTTCTTTGAAGTTTATAAAACTTTAAGTCTCGAAAGAGCCAAGTGGTGTGCTAATCTACTTTGTAATGAGAACAATAAGTAGATAGAGAGAAGAAGAGACACCACGATATATACTGGTTCGGGAAGGGGGTTTAGTCCTTCGGTACGTTCAGTTGCGAATCCACGACACCTATACTCTACTAGTATAATCCTTATGGTGGACTACAAACCGTATTACAATTTAACTCCACCGATATGCACAAAGATCGGAGCTCACAAAGAAGAGTTACTACCTACGGTATTCCGCCCTCGGAATCCACCCCTAAGAACCCGTGATTTGACTTAACCTATAACCACAAAGACTTCCCCTTGGAAGCTTACCAAACCCCAACTAGATCCCCACTGATCTAGGCTTGATCCCACGGATACAAGACTTCCCTTACAACTCGATGATTGAATGAGTGATAGTTAAACCAAGTCCTAACCTAACCTAGAGACTCGATTATAAAGAAATGGTATGAGAAAGATGACCCTCGACAAAACACACAAGTATGGATTAGGTACTTGTGTGGCTCTCTTGCGGAGATGTGTTCACTTCAATAGAATGATAAGATGAGAAGTTTGGAACACTTAGATGTTAGACTTAGAGGACAGGAGAAGAGAAAAGAGAGGAAAAAATATTTGTAAGAGGTGAGGAATACAAAGGCTAAGATGGGGTATTTATAGGCCAAAAACCCAAAGTAGGGCCGATTCGAGATCTTCAATTAGTCACTCGGTGGTGTTCGTCCACTTTCTTTTGCGGAGCTTCCATCCTGTTAACACCATTGCATGTAGATTTGAATGTACAAAAAATGTTATGTCCTAGTTGTGTGAGAGAATTGGAATTGAATTTTGTCGAGAATAATCTTGTGAAATGATAGGGATAAGAGGTGTAAGGGAAGTGAATAGTAAAAAAATAATAATGCTGATGGGATATGAAGTGTATAGGTCGAAAAAAAGTAAAAAGGACCAACGGTGTAACTAAGTTTTTATGCGAAATTACGAGAATATCCATCCTTAATGGAGACAGATAACGACAGTTAATCCCTTGAGACCAAGAGGTTGGATTGGTTTGGTTTTGATAAGTTTGGTTTGGGTATTGGTTGTTCAAAATTATTTTTAAAAACCGAATAACCCAAACCGATTAACCCTACTAAACCGTAAACCGCCCGAACGTACACCCCTAAGTGTAGTTAAGTTTTAGGAAAAAAAAAGGGGGAAGTAAAAATAGTGAGTCGAGTCTCTTGTGACCGAAAACAATAAGCAGCAGCAGCAGCCTCTTTGTTTTCATCATCATCTAATTTTAATCAGCAATAATAATAATAATAATAATGGCGTCATCATCATCAGCAGCAGTAACAACAACAACAACGCAGTCGGAGGGCGGAGAAGTGGAAAGGAGGGGGATACCAGGAGCATCATTTGTGAAAGATGTGGAAGCTTATTTGAATCAATTGGGTCTTGATGTTAACTCCACTCTCAACTTCCTTCAAGAAAGGTGCTTTTTCTTTTATTAGGGTTTATGACCTTTTTCTTTTTTTAAAGTTAAATGTGAATCTCTCATGTGTTTCCAAACACCCCCTAGGATTGTTATTTCTGCTTATGCTTTAACTTACAAGTATAGAAAATTGACTAGTGTTTCAGTTTTAGGTTAGATATTAGGTAAACAAAAGCTGTTTGTTTTATCCGAACACCCTCTAGACTTAACAAGTATAGAAACTTAAGACGGTTATATAAACCTTTATTCATCACTTGGTTCATTTGCCAACTGTATTTTCATTAGTTCGTAATTCTTTAGATTAATGATGGCTTGTTCTTCAAGTATATGTTGATGGTAAAAATAATTGTCACATTAGGTTTTACTACTTGCATCTTTGATGATGTATATGTTCTTTTGCATCATTTTCTTATATTTATCAAGTCTCTAACTCAGATATAGGCATAGTAGATAATGGAAAGGTGAAAGTTGAAGGTCGATATGTGTCGTGGAATACATGCCTGTTTAGGATATACTAATGAATTTCTTCATCTGTTTTGGGAATGAAAGTATTTTGTATAGTTTGATTTATCAATAGTAATATGTTTGTGGATTCATCTGTATGCTTTTAGAATATAGAGGGTCTGCCAGACCATTTGTTGTTGCTAATAGCGATTTATGAAACATTTATAGATGCATGCATTCTTAAAAATGTTTCAAGTTTAAACTTGTTGCTTTTTTTGCTTGGTGTACTAAATGCTACTTTGTCTGATGTTCAAAGTTAAGCTGATTCATCTCAGTTTCAAAGCTCAATGTATTCTTATGACCCTGCAGAAGTCAACATGCGTTCTTTTTTTGTTTTTTCTTTGACTTTTTTTTGTGATGTGCTCGCTTTCAGCAATTCAAAGTGGTTGAGGATGAAACACTTCTGCTCAGCAAGAAGATCTCAGTATTATTCCATATAGAATTATCTCTATAAACCCACCCCCACCTGGGTGAAATTACTTTGGTTTAAGTCATCCTAATTAGTAATGATTGCCGATAGTTCATATCGATATGGTCCAAACTGGTCATTTTATGTCTGAAAATTAGTGCTGACATGATTTACTGAAAAACAGCTGTCACATCATACTGAGCGAATTGGGTATTAATGTAGTACATGTCTTGACTTCTAAAGGATTTCTCTTTCTATTGCTTATAGAAATAATTACTTTTGCTAGTTGTTTGGTCGATATCATAATCTAAGCCATTTCCAACATCACATGTTATCTTTGGATGAGTAATAGTGCACTCTTAGTAGGCACACTGATCTCAACTGAAGACGCTGAAAGTTGCTGGCTGAATTTAGATGTATACGTAGAATTTGAAATATGAAAATATTAAAGTTACACAATTTCTGGAAATAATAGAAAGAGTAGGAAATTATTCATGGTTAAAGCAATTGTAATCATATGTGAATGTGTCACGTCAATTTGAGATTAGTGAAGATGTAAAATGTTGGATCATTTTCATACAAGAGTAACTTTTATATCTTCTTGAACCAATGCAGGTGTCAAAGCATGTAGTATTTATGGTTTGATACTAGTAGTGGTGTGTTTGTTAGCTACACATTACATTTAAATCCCAAATCTGAGAGGATTTTACACTGTTATCTCTGATCATCGAAACTTCCATTATCGTTTGCACCAAATTTTGCTCCCTTTAAGGCCAATGATAACCTAATGTAAAGGCCTCTTTCTCTCCTTTACATGGCCCGGGTTTCTCAGCCAAAAAAAAAAAAAAATTTACACTGACAAATGAATTCTGTGTGAATTTTTGGTGGTATTATAATTACTTCTTTGTGGAGTGTATAAGAACCCACATCAACTCTGGTAGCTGTGAGGTGGATTTGGTGATGCCTTTTAACCCCAAGGCATTTTAAGGGCTGTTTCATGTTCGGTTCTTTCACCATGGAGAACATGTATGAAAATTTCTGTGTTATTGGATTTGGCTATAGGCTTAAGCCTCTTTCACATCAAAGAACTTCTAGAATATAACTAGGACAGTATATTAGGGACACATGTTGAACGATTAACATATGTTTTAATGATGATCTACTGTAAATAAGCTTATTTTTTGGTAAGCATCTTTAACTAATGATTAACCCCATAATCAACTCAATCTTGTTTACTTCTTACACAAATATATGTGAGAAGATGACACCAAAAGGCAGATTAATAGATTTCTATCTATTGCTTGATTCCATATTTCTAAACATAGATATCGCATACTAATTTCCTCTCATCTGAACCAAAAGATTTACATCTTTGCTCTATTTTTAACAGGCGAAGGTTCCAGATATCGAGAAGTGCTTAGATGTTGTTGCTACTTTACAAGCCAAGAAGGATAGTGGCGAGGTTAGTTATTTATTCTTTTGTCTTCTACGTATAGTTAGTTATTCTGTCGTCTCAATTCCATTGATTTGTTGATATACATGTCTTTGAGAAATGTTATTTGTTTTCTCATCTTTATGCGTGGTTGCGCAAAATAGATTCCGTGTTCAGGACTCAGATATTGGTGGTAATGCACTAAATGACTTCACTATGTATCCCTAGTTGTTAGGTGTTGATCGTCCTCTTTAGATCCTTTAGACTCAGTGGATTGGAGTTCAATATTTGCAATATTGACATCTCTGTTGTTAAAAATGATCTATAACATAACTAGAATATCTAAGCGTATTTTGTAATTCACACACACATTAAAAGAGGTTATAGTTATGAACTAGAATTCTGAAATATACTTAAGAAAGTTAAAAGGCATGAAGCATTCTGTTGTTAAAAAAGACTACATAACTAATTATTCTAGGTATTTTTGTTAATATCATTTGATTAGAAAGAGTTATAGTTTGAAACAGAATTCCTGAAATATACTTAAAAAGTTAAAAGCATGAGAGAGTATACTTTCTTTTTCTGATAAATTGTATATGATGCAATTTACAAGCTCGATTCAGGTCAGAGGAATATGATGCGCGGACATCGCTTGATTGAGCATGTATTTTAACTCAAAAAGTGGGGATTGTTGGGGACCTGTTAGGTCACTATTCTAAATTATGCAGGCTAAGATTATATTATTGGCCGAGATATATAACTACAGAATATACAACTATGGTTGATTGGTCATGCAATGGTAGATGAGGATACGAGCCCTTTAAGAAAATAACTGATAGAAGGTCATCTAAAATTTGAAATGGTTTGGTTACATACTAGTGTATGCCTATTGTGTGCTCAGGCAAGGAAGCCTAGTATACATGTTGGTATTCCAGGGCCTCTGGGAAATGATTAAAACTAGCTGAGAAAATAATTGAAGCTTCAACCTCAACCGAAATGAACATATTTTTAATTAGGGTCATCACAAACCAAAACTGGTTTTGTTCTTAAGAATACTTTTTTCGCCTTTCTCATCTGAAATTTATACACGTAATATTGAAATGTGTAACTAACGTTAGCCTCATATTAGTAGTTGTCTTTATAATAAAGGGTATTTCAGAAGTAATTCAACCTCTTGATACGCCTTAGCTTCAGCAGATGCAGGGAGTTGCCCTAGCCCTAAGGCTAACTTTGTTGCAAAAGAGGAACTTTGTAGACATCTTATAGGTTAAATAAAACTAGACAGATCCGTGTGTGGCACTTTCAAGGGACATTCTTGCTTTAGTTTTCAATAAGGCTCGCGCAGGGGAGCTCAATTGATCTATCCTAGGTTGAGGAATACGGGAAGAAGGCTTTCATTGAGTTGATGCACAAATGATAGGTAGGTGCAGTATTATTGATAATGCTAGCTTCTACTCTAGTTGTTTGCCAGGCAACATATGATTCTGTGTTAGATATGCTTTTGGCATGGGAAGTGGTAGCATTAGATATATAGTACTCCATACTCTGATGAAGATTACCCAGATGTAAGGGATTATAATAACAAAGTTACCAGAGGTCATCTAAGTCTAACAAGTTATGCCATCGTATCTGTAGATGATTTTTTCTTATAAGAATCTGTATGGCACACCTCTTTCCCATTGAGCCCTTTCATAGATTGTTTAGTTGTAAGTCGCTAGAGATCCTCCAAACATATTGACCGATCTCAGGAGTTGAGTTTTCCTCCCTGATACCAACAGCTCCTGTATTAGCCTAATTATGCGTGGCTTTCGTACTACAAGTCTACAAACTGCTCACGTCTAATGCAGAAATCGCCCGAGTTAAAGGCGAAAGCGACCTCAAAGCGACATGCCTTTCCCTAAAGCGAGAAGCGAGAAGCGAAAAAAGCGAGCGCTTCAGTTAACTTTTTACCCTTTGTGCATATAATAGTGTCTAGTATGAAAACAATGATTAAACTGTAGAATACAAGAACAGGAACCACAAGGGATACAAGAACAGGAACCACAAATTATTCACCACATATTCATTGGAATACAAGAACAGGAACCACAAGGGACAATTTGGGCCTAATAATGAAAAAAAAGAAGCAATGGAAATCCACAATTTGCTAAGTTGAAAATAGTAAAAACAACTTATGTTTTATGACTTTGAATGACGAAACTGTAGAAGACATAAGAAGTTATTTGTTTCTGACAGTTTGGACTTTAGATGAGGGCAGTCTTTAGAAGCAACATGAGGGGAAACCAAGTTAACACTTGAATTTTTCTTATCTTCTTCTCACCCTAGGAATGGGAGTATCACAAAAAGAGAAATTAGAGTTATGGACAGAGGGAGAAAAGGAGGGGAGGAGAGAAATGAGAAAGACAGCGAGACGTTGAGAGGAGTGAAATGGGAGGAGAGAAAGGTAGGACAGGAAAGAAGGTAGGTGGGAAAGAGGGACCGAAAGAGAAGAAGAAGAAGAGGAGGAGTAAGAGGAGAGGAGAAGAAAGGTAGCAAAAAAGAGAGAGGAAGAAAAGGAAGAGAAAAGAGGAAAGAAGGAAAAGGGGGGAAGACAAAAAAATAAGAGAGGATAGATAAAAGCTGAAAATGGATGGGGGGTGAAGAGGAAGAGAGCGAGGAGGGAAAAAGGGAGGAAGGGAGGAGAAGAGGGAAGAGAGAATAAGACGGTGGAAGAGAGGGAGAGAGGAGAGGAGGAGAGGCAAAAAACAAGTGGAGAAAGAAAGGGGAAGAGGAAATGAGAGAGTAAGAGGGAAAAGGAGGGAAGGGGGGGGGGAAAACCAAGAAGAGGGGAAGAAAGGCGGAAAATGATGAGAGAATAGAGCTAGGAGGGGAGGAGGGGGAAGTAAAGGGAAAGAAGGAGAGGGAAAAAACAAAGCTAACCCCGAAACCAACAGAGAGAGGGAAGAAAAACAAAAAATAAAAAAATAAAGAGCGGGAAGAGAGAGGAAGGTAGAGGGAGACGATAAAAGAACAAAAGCGAGAAAAGAAAAGGAGAAAGAATGAAGGAGAGAACGGAGGAGGAGGGGAAAGGAAAGGAAGGATAAGTGGCGCGAAAGAGGAAAGGAATGGAAGGGGAAGCGCAAGGGAAAGAAGGAAGGAAAGACGAAGAAAGGGAAGAGGAAGGAAGAGAAAGAAGAGAAGTGGAATAGCGAATAAACGGGTGGAAAAGAGAAAAAGAAGGAAAGAAAGAAGAAGAGAAGAGAGGAAAGAGAAAAGAAGAGAGATAGGAAAGAGGAGAAGGGAATAGAGTGAAGAGGGGAGTAGAAAGGGAAGAAAAGAGAGCAAAAAGACAGAGAAGGAGAAGGGAGAAGGAGGAAGAGGGAAGAGGAAAGAGGGGGCAGAAGGAGGAGAGAGAGGGCGGAGAAGAGAAGAGGAAGAAATGAGAGAGAAGAAACTGGAGAACGAGAATTGAGGAGGAATTAGATAGTATATGGAAACCAGCAAGGGGGGGGCTAGTGGTGCGTTGAAAAATGTTGTGGCAATATTTATAGGAAGGAGGGGAAGAGACGAGAAGTGAAGAAGCGAGGAGAAGAGATGAGGTGTATGTGGGGACGAAAGGGAGAGGAGAGGGGATGAAGAGGAGGGAAGAAACGGGGTAAGGGGAGAAAAGTGGAGAAGTGGTGAGAGGAGAGAAAGAAGATAACAGAGAGAAGGGGAAATTAGATGGAGTAGAAAAGGAGGACAGAGAAAAAAGAAATGAGAAAAAGTGAGGAGGAAAGGAGAAGAGAGCAAGAGAAAAGAAGAATATGAGAAGAAGCGGAGGGAGGTAGATAGGAGCAAAAGGGAGAAGCGAAGGAGGGGAGGAGCGAGAAGGGGAAATGGGTAAAAAAGGGGAAGGAAAAAAGTAGAGAATAAGAGAAGTGAAGACAAGGTAAGATGTAAATAGATAAGAAGAGAAAAAAGTTGCAATAACAAGTTAACACTTGAATTTTTCTTATCTTCTTCTCACCCTAGGAATGGGAGTATCACAAAAAGAGAAATTAGAGTTATGGACAATAAACCACTAGCCTCTTCCTTGTTGGGGCTCCGTGCACTCGGAAAAGGCTCTACCTACAGGAGGCCACTAGTTACAAAGCTCCATTATGGTACTGAGAGGGCTGTCGCATGGGCCATATGAACAAAGCGTATCGTTCTTTCTCCCCCAACACTGTAGAATGAAAATCCTTTTTACCTTAAAATTGTGTTCAACTTTTGAATCAAGTGCATTTTGGACCTAGGTGTTACCCATATCAAGATTTACATTGCCGACACCGATGGAACCCAGTGTATGGGATTTTCTTAACCCATGTGGATGCGGGATTAGACACAAAGAGCGCGGACCAAAATATCCAGTTCTAAGGGTTTGTACTTCTAAGTGAAGAACAGGGCCAAAACATCCATGATTCATATACCGTGCCCATAATCTGAAATTTCTTTCTATGCGGCTCCCGCACAGATACCCATAATAATAAAAAAAAACATTTCTCTTGTGAGTTGAGGGTTATAGCAGTGAGACTTCTGGGACCTTAGCTGAATACAGAAATTGTGCTCCCATTATGATTAATGTTCTTTCATATTCAAAACATATTAGTACATATTACAAATATTATAGACTTTGCAGTAACCAGTCCTTTTGCACAATGTACAGCATATACCTGATCTGTGTTTGTGTTAGCAATTTTGCCCCCCAAATTATTATGTGAATATATCTGTTCATCACCTATTTGTTTATCACAGGTGTTGCTTACAGATTTTGAAGTCTCTGAAGGTATCTATTCGCGAGCTCGGATTGATAATACGGATTCGGTGTGCTTATGGCTGGGAGCAAATGTTATGTTAGAGTACTCATGTGAAGAGGTACTTCTTATGGGTTTGTACGGGTCAAAATGGATTGGCCCAGGTCGACTCGTCACCAGTTTTTTTTGCTCTTTTGAGTTAATTATATCGATAAGTGTAATCAAATAAACTATACTCTAAAATTATAATCCAAGTTTGTTAACAAAACATGTGGAGTCTGTAAACTCTACCCATTTTTGGAGTTAAAATATAACCAAAATCAACACGTTGTTAGGTGGAGGGTCGAAATAACCACCTCTACTTGCCTTTCATCTACATGCGGTAACTCTGTTTAACATCTGAACATGAACAAATGCAGGCCACTTCACTGCTGCGGAACAACTTGGAAAATGCAAAAGCTAGTTTAGAAGTGTTAATTGGTGATTTGCAGTTCTTACGAGATCAAGTTACCATTACCCAGGTACCACTTTCATGTCCTTTATGGCTTTATTGATTTGTAGTCTGTAAAATCCATTCTGATTTATCTCTGAAGTTTGATAGTACTATTTTATAAAGAAACCAAATAGTTTCGACTTTATAAATATACCCTTACTAATTAAATCTAAAGTTTGATATACTCACTCACATAACCAACCTTTTCTATTTGGGATTGTGTCACATAACACATGCTCCAGTGATTAAGAAAACCGTCTTTCACCAATGCATGGTGAACCTACAAGCATAATTTATCATGTAATGTACCTCAAATGCTATTTTATAATCTCAGTAACAGTTATAAAACGACTGAAGTGAGTAACTTTACGGTACATCTTATTATTGCAAACCATTCATTCTTCTTACAGAAATGCAGAAAAAAAATGTTGCATCAAAATCAATGTATTTGGACGAATAAATTCTGTTTTTTTCTAATTGCTTGATTTTTCAAAACTGATAGTTAGAAAAGTTGGGTTTTCTTTAACTTTTCTATTCCACAAAAAAAAAAGCTGGGTTTACAACAAAATATGAAGAACAAAGACTAAAAAGTTGATTATTTAAAACTTGTGTTGTATTCCTGTATACCACCATATTCATCAAATCTTCATTCTTCAAGTTATGTGCCCCATCTCAATTCTGTCTATAGCATAAACCAACCTGATTGCATGTTTCTTTTCTTCATAACCGTATGAAACGATATAGTTAAATGACACAAATGCAAGAGCCAACTCACACACCTTTATAAGTAATTTAAGTTTATCCTTTTGGCTATTACTTGTGTATTTAGGTTACGATTGCTCGGGTGTACAATTGGGATGTCCATCAACGAAGAGTCAGACAGGCTTCGTCTTCACAAGATGCATAAGAAAAGTACAAGAGGTGTGCAAACTTGTCTTGCTTTTGAGTTTGTTATCAGATTAGGAGATTTTACTTTCTTTCATAGCAACTTTATTAAATTTTGATCCATTTCAGCTTCTTGGTATGTTGCTATGCATCCATTGTGTAACATTAATGTTTAATTACTCCGAAAAACTTGCACTAAATGTTCCCATGACAATTGCATGTTTTTTTCTACAATATTTCAAAATTTATCTATATTTTTGCCAATTATTTTTGATTATTTAGGTCAACATTCTATAATCATTTGAATAACAAGTCAAACTTTGCTTGCCTAGTAGTCATCCTAAGAATTTTGCTCATTGACTCATTCCAAAAACAATACAGCATTCAAACTTTGCAACAATTTAAGTTTTACTCAACTATATATTAAAACATAGATTGATAATACCATTACTTGACTGAAGTAAAGAGTCAACTGTAGAGATAAAATGTCTCATCCTTCTAAAAGAAGCCTCTTTAGGTGAATTGTTGTCATCACTCACCACTCATCTCATCCTTTTATGAGTTTGACTCTGGATTTGTTGTATTAGAATACTTTTGTGTGTTTTTTTTTTTGTCAAAAGCAGAACATTATCTTCAGCTGACTGATTCAAAAGCAGCATTTTTTGTTTGCTTATTTCCAACTTTGACTTGAGGGTTTTTATGACTCCTTATCTACTCCCCTACATAATGTTGTCATGTTCCAAAAGTCTGATTGTGGTTGGTCTATAGGGAAAGATGGAGACATGGGCTTGTTTCCATTTTGGGGAATTAATAGTGAATATGTCACTTCAAAAAAATAGCACTCTTATTAAAAAACATATAAAATATAGTATGATAAAATCTTTATCAAATGTTTTAATAGTGGGGTTTGGAAATTTTCTGGTGGAGACTAAGTTAAAAATTCAAAGAACTCAAAGGCAGCAAAGTTGTGGCTAGCCTTTGGGCATAAAGCTAAGTTGGTTCCAGGGAAAATAACTTTGCAAGAAAATGGTATTATTCCTCAGAGTGGGCAGCTAAATCTTCCACATATTGTCTTTGAAACAAAATGCTTAGCTAAATATCAATGTTTTCTTTTTTTTGCAAGAAACAAATGCTTATAATCGACTGATTACAACGAGGAAAATTTGTTATATATCATTCAAACCGAAAACATATCTGAAACATGTATTTCGACATGCTTTCATAGTTTCACTAGACTACATGATGGTACTATGGTATACCAAGTTTCAAATTTCTCACATAATCACTATATTCTCTAAGCAAATCCATCTTACCACGTATTACTTTCAATTATGCTACTTTTTTTTTTTATCTTTTTCTTGTAACAAGAGGTTTTGCCATGTTCATATATATACCATGTGTCCATGTTCGACATAATCATAGGCCATAAATAATCCAACATTCCAACCCTTGAAATTTGGCATGAATGATGCGGATGAGGTTGTGGAGTAAGGTGTGATTTGTAGGGCACTATTTGCAGGAAGCTAAGCAATCAACTCTAGTAGTCTTTTCTGTTTTGTTTCTTGTATTTGCAACCTTCTTGTATTCTCATATATCATTACTATACTCCAAAGTAATATTCGCCATCATGCACCGAAATATAGTAAGTCAGGTTAATATTTTAAGCCTCAAAAAACCTCAAGAGAAAGGTTTTTTCTACCATGTTAGGATTTGAAATTTAGCTGAATATCGGTAAACTTGTAAGCTATGGTGTAAGGTTTTCTCCGCCAAAAGAAGAGCTTATTGAACTAGTGAAGTAACTCTCGAGTACGAAACTCAGAGAGTGAAGTAGGGCGAAGAGAAGTTTCATGATTAAAATACTATAAATCGTCGTGTTTGATTTGACCTCTCCTTTACTTATAAATCGTCGTGTTTGATTTGATCTCAACTACTAGCTGATGAACAAAAAGGGGCAATCTAAGCAACTCCCTCTAAATGTTCTGTACGAAAAGGGAGTGAATATCAAGGCCACCCCCGACCCAATAGAGAGTCAGAGTTTGCACGTACCATCTCCTCTATACATATTGTCTCTTCACCTCGACAAGATGGATCATAGTTGTTGAAGACCGATCTTGACACATAAACTTTCACCTTGAATGATGGATCTGACCAACAACAGTCAGATCATGAGGGGCGCTGTTAGGATCTAGAACTAGATATATCTTCTAGCCTTTGTGGTTGTATAGTACTTATGTAATCACAAGTATATACGTGAGAGACTCTAATAATTGTTTATGCGGAAACAAAACAATACAGAATAAAGAAGAACACATATAAATAACGATCCTCTATGGATCTCTCTATTGATACTCAATTGTTTTTGTAATTCGTAATCGGTGCCAAACCCTAATGCTAAAGGTT